>JAIUZE010046552.1:109406-238308 GCA_022085475.1 Heliosperma pusillum
TGCATGCTTCTATTTTGTATTTCCTTTTATGTACGTTTAATGTGCTATGGCTGGGAGAACCCGGAGTTACTTCCTACTGACTGTGGCGTTCATGTTTTTCATGGATGAACAGGTTGCTTGATTGGATGGCTTTTTGCTTGTGGTATTTTGGGTTCGGGTGTGAGCTAGCGGGCGTTGTCCCTGGATAAAACACCTCTAGACGATTTTAGATAGTAGCTAATAACTCTGTCTTTTGTTAACGCTTTGAGAGACTACGTCTCTTGTGGTATTCTTATTTGGTTTGTAATATTTTGACACTCCTCGTGTTATCTATCTTGCATGTATAAAAGTTTTTAAAATACCGTATTTCCGACTAGACGGGGTAATTTCATCTTGACCAGCTATGTTAGATGGGGTAATTTCGTCTAGACGGGGTAATTTCATCATGCTTGTATGTTTTATATTTCCGCATTCGCGAGGGTTGTCACATGTGTGGATGTGATATCGGGAGGATATGATAGTTTCGATGGTGGCATTTGATGGTGTTAGCTCGGGTGTCTTCTCGACGTATGTATTGTTGGAATTGTTGGGTTATGATGTTGTACTGAATTGTGACGGTATTAGGGGGTACCCTTGATATATGAAGGTGCTAGTGCTCGCGTGACTGCTTGGTTTTCTTGTTGGTAATGAGGGTGTGAACTTCGGGGACGAAGTTCATTTTTAAGGAGGGAAGAATGTAATAATTTGTATTAGTTTTGGAAGACTTTTGTTTTATTATTGGTTATGGGTCTTAGTGTAAGTTGATGGAGACTTGGTCGAGGTGATATGTGAGTCCTTGTGCTTGGAATGTTAGGAGTTTGATTAGAGGTCATAGAGTTGGCCTTGTTATGTACGAATTGTGTCTTGTGCTGTGTGTAGTTAGAGATAGTGCATTTTTGGGCTATTTATATCGTATATATGTTGGTGGTTATTGATGGGTAGTATGCGTATGTCATAGATGATGTTGTTGTGTGTGTCAAATGTGTTGTTATGTGTTGTTGTGGTATAAATTTAGCGTATGCATTGTGATGTGTTGTTGTGACATGTTACCATGTGTGTTGTGGGTAGTGTATTGTCTTGTGTTGTTAGTTGGTAGGGGTAGTTGTGTGGAAGAGTATGAGTTGTGAACTTCAAGGACAATGTTCGTTCTTAAGGAGGGAAGACTGTAATACTCCGTATTTCTGTGTATAGGGGGCTCGGCCGAGTAGGGCTTACTCGACCGAGTACATATGGTACTCGACCGAGTCGAGGCCACTCGACCGAGTGGATTTTGCTGTTGTTTTTAGTGGTATTCTGATTTCGTGTACTCGGCCGAGTGATATTGGCACTCGACCGAGTAAGTCGTACTTGACCGAGTACATATGGTAGTCGACCGAATGAAACGAATTTTAGGGTTTAGTCGGACGGATGATTAAAGGTTAATAAGAGGAGTCAGTTTCCTAATTCAGTTTTACATTTCTTAATTACAAAACTCTATTTCTCAAATCCTCTCTTATTCTTCAAGAAACTTTTCATCATCTCGTGCCGGATCCAACCTTTTGCTACATTGATTGATTGCTTGAGTAAGTATCCTTGATTTTGATTGATTGTATTGTATTTGTTATAAACCCTAATCGATTTGGGGGAAAGGGGAAACAAGGGTTAGTATTGATTATGTTAATTGCATGTTTAGGGGAAGGAATTCATAAAAGAAGATTGTTGATATAATGATTATGATTTGCTGCGGATTTACGAAAAGGTAGGGTTTCCTATTGTATTTGTTTATGTTAATTGATGGCATGAGATTGTGGATTCGTTATATGTGATATTCGATATGTGATTGATGTTTTTGGTCACTGTTGTGACGATGATGGAGATTGGGGAGTTGTTGTCGATGTTATTATGGTTACTATGGTTGGTGATCCTGTTAAGAGACAGGTCACGCCCCGCGTTCACCCCTGTGGGTATCCCGCCAGGTGGTGGATGTGCACATTAATGTCCCGGGTTATCTTGCTGTGGCAAGATGGATGTTTGACGCCTGTGGCTGCGGTCCAGGGTCAATAGGTGGGTTTGTAGAGCAGGCTGGTAACCTTAATCTACTGAGGTAACCACCGCGGTGGCCCTCCCGTTTATCTTTCCCTTGTGTTTATCTTGTACGTTGGTCGGTATATGCAAATAATGACCCCTTTATTGTTTTATAAAATTGTGATGATCATTGGGGAATGAGGAGTAGGTGATCAGCAGGTAATTTATGGAGCTGCGCTGGGATGTTGAGGGATCACCACTATCGAGTCATAGCTTTCGCGGAGTCTACTAGAGTCCTGCTTTACACATTACTTTGCTTTGTCGTATAATTGTCGTTTGGATTATTGGTCTAGGCGGTATGCCGTCTAGTTTGAGACTATGTATTAACTTATGTCATTTGGAGGCATTATTTATATGGTGCCAGTTTTAAGGAGTTTTTGGACCATAAGAATTCGAAGTACATCTATTCCCAGAAGGAGCTGAATATGAGGCAGCGGCGGTGGATGAAGCTGATTGGGGATTATGATATGGAGATCATCTACCATGAGGGGAAGGCGAATGTAGTTGTTGATGCGTTGAGTCGGAAGAGTGTACATTCTTTGTGCACGACGATATCTTTGATGAGATTGAGAGATGAGGAGCAAAGATTTGGGATTCATGTGATTGGAAAGGGAGATGCTACTAGTGACCTTATGATTGACCCCGAGTTATATGATAATATTAGGAGCAATCAGTTAGAGGATCCGAAGATTCAGCTTTGGAAGAAGGGAGTAGAGGAGGGTACTACTCCTAGATTTTCGATTCATGGTGTCAGGAGCTTGAGGTTTGAGGGTCGTTGGTGTGTACCAAACGATCCAGGGTTGAAGAAGGTGATTTTGACTGAGCCTCATTGTACTCCGTAATTGGTTCATCCGGGTGGGGATAAGTTATACAAAGATTTGAAGAAGACTTTCTGGTGGCCAAGAATGAAGAAAGAGGTAGCTGACTTTGTTGATAGATGTTTGGTATGTCAGCGAGTCAAAGGGGAGCAAAGAAGACCGCAGGGTAAGATTTAGTCCTTAGAAGTACCAGAGTGGAAATATGAGTCTATATCCATGGACTTTGTGGTGGGACTTTGTGGTACACGGCCTGGTGAGGGACCACGGGATGGTAACAAGGGACAAGCGTAGCGATACGCATTTGTGGAGTCGCCACCAATTTTTATGGAAAATTGGAACCGTTCGAATAGTTTATGCCATGTCAAGACACAAAGTAATGACAAGAACACTAAGAACTCGTTACCCTTAGCATTCTATGTCTAGAATGACTCTCGTGGATGCCAATGAACACGGATGTTCACAGAGATCTGGAGTAAGGGGTGAGGGTACGTATTAGGAAGCTCTTCAATCGAACACCTAATCCCGCGCGCCTCGATATCGGCCTCTACTAATGATTAGGAAAATCGTCTGTACTTGATATATCATAGGTTATATGCATGCAATGCAACATTTAACAGTTTAATCCTAGCATGTGAATTAGTCTACGTCGGTGAACATGTAATTAGCATTTAATTTATGTCGAAGTAGGAACTTAAGAATAATTGCATATGAGAGAAAGGTAGAAAACCATACAAAGAAATCATACAATACAATGATTAATAAAATTACAACTGATTACAAAGATTACAAAGGATTACGGGATCTATGTCGGAAATATATCCAAAACGGAGACCTGGAAGAAAAGAAAATAAGAAAAGATTAAAAGACGGATTAGCATTGATATTAGAGTTAATAGTTGATTAAATATATGACAAAAGCAACGTCGAAACGATAATAGAAGTTCAGAGACAGAAACCAGCCTAGAACCGGCGCAGCAGCAGGTGCGTCCTCTGGAAGAGGCGCATCACCTGTTGCGCCTGTTCTCGAGTTGGGCTCTGGCTGTGAAGCCACAATCGCAATAAGTTAATGTTCGTTGGTATATTTATGATTTATTATTGACTTAAAACTCGAGTAAAATTGATTTAACATATTAATTACAAGACTAATTGTATCAATAACGAATCTAGACTTGATATGAACAAATCGAACCTCTAAAACCCAAATTTGATTCTAAAACAAAAACCCACTATTATTGAATTATTAGGGATGTAAGCCAAGAATAAGACGATTTATGAAAGATAAACACGATTTATGTACGAAAAAAAATAAAGTAAGAAAACGAAAACAAAAGACGTAGAAACCAGAGGAAGAAGAAGAAGAGCAGGAGCATGCAACGTCTAGAAGAGGCTCATCAGATGTCGTGACTCTTCGAAGAGGCGTAGATGCTTCTGCGTTTCTTCTCGACGTCTGATGACTACTAAAAAGGTTTTATGAAAAAGGTTTTACTTTGAAATCGGTTTTGAACTTATTTCGGATATAGATCTTACATTAATAATATGAAAATAAATACAAAATAAACAAAAGACGGGATTAACACCCTCAGACTTACATGTTGACGAAATGAGATTAACTAAGTTACGTTTTAGCGATATCTCGACTCGAATGTATGCAGAAAGTGCCCTCGTTAAAGGACTAAAATTGATTGATTAATTAAGTTGATTAATTGTGTAGTTGATCAAATTGGTCGGTCAATGCAAACGTGACGGGTACCCAGAAGGATAGAAGGATCTCAGCTTACGTGGTCGATTGATCAAGCACGTAGATGTCGATAGCTTAGAGCAAGGTCTAGAATGAAAAGAGACAAGAGAAGGGGTGGAACACTCGCGTGCCTTAAAAGTGAGAACATAGCTCTTCTTTTATAGCCGAAAATGTGAAAGAGTCGTAGAATAACTCAAACTTTGGAAGGAACAGACTGGGGAAGAGGCACAGCAGGACTGCGATCCTTGGAAGAGGCGCAACACATGCTGTGTCGTTTCCTCAAAGGTTGCCTTAAAAGTGAGAACGAAGCTCTTCCATTCTTTTTTATTTTTCGAAACGGAGCTCTTCCATTCTTTTTTATTTCTCGTCTTTTTTTTGTCTCTTCCCTTTTTTGTCTTTCTTTTTTTTTCCCGTTTTTTTTACATGTCCTGTTTCTATGCTGCAGATATGGCTGATAGAACGACTGCGATTGATCGATCCCCCAGTTAATGTGCCGAGATATCGTGCTCAATCAATTACCATGAGAACCAGGCTCTATATGGTGGACTTTTCCCGGGTATGAAATTATTGGGAAAATAAGTTGAAGAGTGAAGGCGGTCCCTTGATTCGATGGATCGTGCCATGGTGGCATCTTTGGTCCATTACTGGAGCGTCATATCTGGATTCTATCCGGTCAGTTCGTCTTCCTGGCTTAGAATTCATGGTATGTATATTTCTAGAAAGACTGTTGACGTAAGTGGGCCTTTAACAGAAAATTCCGAGGCTTGATACTGTTCCCCAAACTGCCTTGCCTCATACTGTTGAGTCTTTGTTGGAGTAGGTGTCCACCACAATAGTGCGCCACATAATAAATCTCATTAAGGAATATAATTGAGGTATTTATTGACTACATATATATGATTAGTCTGTTGATTAACGTAAATCAATAACGATTGGCTAGCTAGAGTTTGACGTTATTGTCGTATGACGGCGGTGATGAACTTATCCCTTTCGGTCACACCTAAAGGTTGAAACCCAAATAGTAACTAATTAATTGTATATGATACAATTGATTATTCCATTATATATATTTGATATATATACGAGAGTTAATAGTTAGAAATTGAATTAGGAACTCAAATTCGATTAAGCTTATTTTTCAATTATGCGATAATTGACTAATAAATTTATATCCTATTTTAATATGATTAAATAAGATCTAGTTTAGTAATTAATCGTTAATTTACTAAATTAATTGAGAGTTTACATATATTTTGAGGTAGAGCTGATTAGTTAATTATATTTAGAAGGAGTTGTAAAATAAATTAATCAAGCATTATGGGACCGATTATATATTGATATAATGGTAAAATATTACTTAAAATGTTAAGTACATATTATTTATTTATTTGTGTCATATAATTGTTATATGATCAAATTAACACTTAATTATACAAGATAATTAAGCATATGATTAATAAGTATTTGTAGGACAAATATCAAAAATCAAAAATCAAAATAAGTATTTGTGGGAAGTGATGATGGTTGCTTTTGTTCATGCTCACAAGTCACATGAGATTATGACATGAATAGTAACCTAAAATCATTTCACTCAACACTACACTCTACCACTCTGCATGTGAATTAAAATAAGCAAAATAAGAGCCTTATGAAGGCCATATGGACCGGCCATATTGCCTATAAAAGGGCAATATGGTTGTTCATTTTTGTTGTTCATCCTTGCTTATTTCTCATATATCTCTCTAAAAACTCATCTTCTCACTAAACTCTCATAATACTAATATTTACTAAGTATTACTAGTGTAGTAATATATACTAATATTGGTAGTATTTTATCTATCTTATTATCTAGTTAATAACAAGATTATATTATTTGGTATCATCTTGGTGCAACTTGAAGGAGGTCTTCTAATTTGGATATTGTTCTTGGATCATCCTTGTTTATAGCTCAAGATCAATAAGAAGGAGTTCTTATTGTGCCTATTTAATTTCCATTTCAATATGAGGAAAGTTTTTCTTTTATATAAATGTCTTTATACTCCCTCCAATTTACCATGTTCTTCCCCTTTCTTTTGGACACAAGGATTAATGAAATCAATTTGGACCACACAAAACACACTACCCCACATTCAATTAAATTTGGACCACACAACTACTCACAAATAAGGAAAGAGGGAAGATCACCACAATTGGCCCAATATGGAAAGAGGGAAGAAGATGAAAAATTGGAGGGAGTATTTGCATGCATATTACATAGATCATTAAACACTAAATTAATAAGTAATTTAGTAACTAATTAGAGGAGTCTAATTAAGGTCTATGGACTTTCATGTGGTATCAGAGCTAGCTTGTAGCATGCATGCTCATTTTGGACAATTTTTATTAAAGTTATAAGATCACTAATAAATCAAAAATTTGAGTTAAAATATGATTCTGACGAAAAAGTTTTGTGTATGTATACCTAATGATTTCAAAATTTTTGTGGTCAAATTTCGTGATTTTAGGGATTAATTTGCTATTTATTATGATTTTTGGCTTTTAAACCGAGTTAATATGCATATTTGATGTTAAAAGTTAACTAAAAATAGTTACATGTTGATTCTGGCCATGAAATTTTAATATGATCATACATGCATGTCTTACATATTGTATGTAAAATTTCGTGACTTTTAATTAAGTATTGCATGTTTATTGATTTTTATAAGATAAAAGTTGATAACATGAGATTATAATGTTCATAAATTTGAAACGTCCTTTTCTGGTCATGAAAATTTTTGGTACATTTTAAATTCTGCTGTTAACCATCTTGGTGAAATTGCATAATTTTTTTCACTGTTTTACTATATTTAATGATTTTTATTTGATAAAATCATTAAATACAAAGTTATTTGTTCATAAAACTAATTTAAATTTTTTGAGCAAAAGTTTTTATTTTTGGAGTTTTTGGAAATGTTCCAGAATGTAAAAAATTTTTGGTTTCATTTTTATATGATGTTTATATTTTATTTTGGGTTTATTTCATAATTGTTATGATTAATTCGTTATATTTAGCAAATGAAATCAAATCAATCTAATTAATGACCAACAAAATTATTAGGGACTAATTTTGAGTTATAAATTAGTTTAGTTAATTATTTTAAATTTAAATTAGATTTAAATGTTGATATTGATTTTTAATGGTTAAAAATCAATAAATCCCGTAAAATCGAGCTACAATGAGCATGAATGTGTTTAGGGCGATTTTGGCATGAATTTTGAAGCAATTTATTTTATTTATGGTTGCATGAATGAATGTCATTTATTTAATAATTTATGCAAATTTTGTACCTAGTATGGTCTACTTATTTTTTAATCGTTATTACCCGTAATGTAAGGGAATAATGGTTTGGTTGTAATTTTATTGCGATCTCGTATCGCCGGTTTGTAATAATTAATAATTTCATTTTATAGAACAAATGTATAATAGGAATTTGTATATTTGTAATTATTTTTATGAAGACCGGTGACTCCCTCAAGATGGTGCCAATTTTTGGAAGGCGTTCCAAGTGAAGAGGCAAGGGACCAAGGAATTGGTTTCCGAATTTGTAATTATCTAGTTAATTAGATTATCTAGGTGGCCATACTAGGATTTTTTTCGTTGCTTGGTTGCTTGCTTTATTTCCGCTCATGCCAAAATCGTCACACATGCATTTTATTTTCCGTTATTGTCAATTCAACGTTATTCACAATTCATCGACTTAGTTCACTTATAGGGAATTAATAACCAAATTGACAAGATATCTCACATATTTAAAAAATTGAGATTAGCCTTACCAATTAGTAACACCTATGAATCCCGTGTTCATTAGGGCTACCACGCTCGTAGGTCCCTTTTTACCTCGGGTAAGTAGGGTGATACGATCACAAACTAAAATTGGATTGTTCTCAACGAGATAAGCGTTATCTTGAGACTAGGAGATGGATTTAGTTGAAATCCGTCAACCAAGAGTTCTAAGGGTAAATTAGTCAAGTAATGACTTACCATTTTTAGATAAAGGTAGCATACGATGACTATTTTTATTTAAAGATGGGTCTTGGAATCATTTATATAATTTAGTGAGAGGTCGTTATATAAATGCTAAACTTGTTAAAATGTTTTTCAAGTAAATTAACAATGAATGTTTTTATATTTCTTTTTGTTGTACTAATCATATTCGCACAATGTCAACTTCATCAAACAACGCAACCTTGGGTAAGGATTCATGGTTGAGATCCGTCATGGACAAGTGTGTCCAAAAAGATGACGGTAGTAACTTCGTTGAATGGGAATCAACGATCAAGAGTGGCGTGATATCCGATAACGTGTTTCGCTACTTGGTCGAAGAGTCCCCCACCGAACCCGCGCCAAGATCATCCGCGGTGGTTCGGGCCGAATATGACCTTTATTTGAAGGTTGCCAATGACGTCAAGAATGTCTTGATTTTGTCAATCTCACCCAAACTCAAACTCCAATTGATATCTCTCGATGCATATGCGATATTCACGACGATAACGTCGATGTTTTCGCAAGCCGCTCAAATTCTCCAATATGAGGCGGCTACGAAATTCTTTGACACTAAGCTTCAAAGAGGCCAAAAAGTTGGCCCACACGTGCTCAAATTGTTGAGCACGCCGACACCTTAGAGCGTTTAGGGTGCAAAATTCCAAAGCAGATAGTGGTGGGTAAAATCCTTCATTCACTCACACCAAAGTTCACCCAATTTAGGGTGAACTATAACATGAATGGCATGGAAAAGAGTTTCCATGAACTCCATGCACTCCTCACCCAAGCGGAGAGGGACATGGAGGCTAGTGGGAGTGAGCCCAAGGACGTTCTTTCAATGAAATTGAAGAACATGAGCCTTGGGGTAAAGAAGGACAAAGGAAAGGGTAAGACTCTTTTCAAGAAAATCGGCAAGGGAAAGGGCAAGGTCTTTTATAAGCCCAAGCCCAAAGTCAACAAACACGCGGAGGCGGATTACTATTATTGTAATGGCAAAGGGCATTGGAAACGCAATTGCCCCAAATACTTGAAAGACAAGAAGGACGGTTGTGTGACAACGTCAGGTAAAATTCTTTCATCACTCTATATGATAGATATTAAACTTTGCTAGTACATCTTCTTGGGTATTTGATACCGGTTGTGGTTCTCACCTTTGTAATCATGTACAGGGGCTGAAGGACGCGCAAGCACTAGCCAAGGGTGACGTGGACCTGCGCATGGGAAATGGAGCTAAGGTAGCCGCAGTTTCCGTGGGCACCTACGTTCTTCTTTTGCCTAATGGTTTAGAGTTGTATTTAAATAATTGCTATTATGTACCAACTCTTATCAAGAACATTATCTCCATTTCCGTGTTAGACATGGAAGGTTTTTCATTTTGTATTAAGAACAATTGTTGTACTTTTTTGTTTAATGAAATGGTTTATGGCGAGGCCATTTCTATTGGAGGTATTTATGTTCTAGATATTGCAAAAGAGGTCTATCATGTAGAAAACAAGAAACTCAAAACAGATGAACCTAATCAATCATACCTTTGGCATTGTCGTTTAGGGCACATAAAAGAACAACGCATAAAGAGACTTGTTTCATCTAAAGTATTCAAACCATTCGATTACAAATCTTATGGTGTATGCGAATCTTTTTTTCTAGGCAAGATGACTCGTGCTCTTTTTACGGGAAAAGGGACACGAGCAAGTGAAGTATTCTGGCTTATACATAGGGATGTATGCGGTCCAATGACTATCCAAGCTAGAGGTTGTTATCACTACTTCATTACTTTTACCGACGACAGAGTAGATATGGATATGTCTACTTGATGAGGCATAAAAGTGATGCTTTTGAAAAATTCAAAATGAACTAGAAAACCAATTGAAATAAAAAGATTAAAACCCTACGATCCGATCGTGGTGGTGAATACTTGAACAATGAATTTCATTCACACCTAAAAGATTGTGGTATAGTATCACAATGGACTCCTCCTGGGACACCTCAATTAAATGGTGTGTCCGAAAAAAGAAATCGAACTTTATTAGACATTGTTCGATCTATGATGAGTCTGACAGAGCTTCCTAATTATTTTGGGGGTTTTGCTATCTTATCTGCAATATTTTCACTAAATCGAAGCCCGACTAAAGCGGCAAACAAGACTCCATATGAGATATGGACAGGGAAAGTCCCTTATTTGTCGTTTATGAGAATTTGGGGTTGCGAGGCGTTTGTTAAGAATAATTCTGACGATAAACTCGCACCCAAATCTGACAAATGTCTATTTGTAGGATATCCAAAGGAAACACGTGCTTATTACTTCTACAATAAACACGAGGACAAAGTGTTTGTGTCTCGTGATGCAGTCTTTTTAGAAAATGATTTTATTTCTAAAAGACAGAGAGGGAGAAAATTTGAACTTGATGAAGTCCAAGAGCAACAAACCGAAAAGGACGACGAGGAAAACGTTCCCTCTTCGTCTGACACGGTCATTATTCCTTCGGAATCTAGGAGGTCAAGAAGAATTAGTCATCAACCTGATAGATACTGATGACTATAATGTGTTACTTTTTGAAAGTAACGAACCTACTACCTACACAGCAGCCGTTTCTAGTCCCGACTCAAAGCTATGGCTAGGAGCCACGCGATCCGAAATGGATTCTATGTACGACAATCAAGTATGGGACTTCGTTGATTTACCTAAGGAGGTAAGACCTCTTCAGTGTACGAGGATCTATAAGATCAAAAGTGGCATAGATAAACATAATGATTTTTACAAAGCTAGATTGGTGGCAAAAGGTTTCACCCAAGTTCATGGTCTATACTATGACGAAACCTTCGCCCAGTCGCCATGCTTCGATCCATAAGGATTATCTTAGCGGTTGCGGCATTTCATAATTATAAGATTTGGCAAATGGATGTCAAAACCGCCTTCTTGAATGGGATTCTAGAAGAGGAAGTGTACATGACACAACCTGAAGGTTTTGTGGATCCATCAAACCTTAAGAAGGTATGCAAACATAAGAGATCCATCTATGGTCTTAAACAAGCATCCAGGAGTTGGAACCATCGTTTCGATCTTGTAATTAAACAAAATGGTTTCACTCGAAGTGTCGAGGAACCATGTTTATACATGAAGTTTAGTGGGAGTAAAGTAACTTTTTTAGTCTTGTATGTAGATGACATACTACTCATTGGGAATGATATTCCAATGCTCACTTCTGTGAAGGAGTGGCTAGGGATTCATTTCCAAATGAAAGACTTAGGAGAGGCCCAACGAATCTTAGGTATCCGGATCTATAGGAATAGATCTAAAAGGATACTAGCATTAAGTCAAGAAACTTATATTAATAAAACTCTTGATCGGTTCAACATGAAAGACTCTAAGAGAGGCTTTCTTCCTATGGGAAGTGGGATCACTTTGAGCAAGTCAGAGTGCCCTACCAAACCAGAGGAGATTGAACGCATGAAATTGATCCCTTACGCATCTCCTGTTGGATCAATCATGTATGCTATGATGTACACTCGTCCCGCTGTTGCATATGCTTTGAGCATGACAAGTCGTTACCAAGAAAATCCAGGTGAGAGTCACTAGATAGCCGTAAAGAACATCCTTAAGTACTTGAGAAGGACCAAGGATTCGTTCTTAGTGTTTGGAGGCGAAACTGAGTTACGTGTAAAAGGTTACACAGATGCCAGTTTCCAAACAGATAGGGATGATATGAAATCCCAATCCGGCTATGTTTATATGATGAATGGAGGAGCTGTTTGCTGGAAGAGTTTCAAGCAAAGCGTTACAGGGGATTCTACAACAGAAGCAGAGTACCTTGCAGCGTCTCAAGCTGCAAAGCAAGCTGTGTGGATTTGGCAATTTTTGGAAGGACTAACAGTAGTCCCTACTGCCAAAGATCCTATCACGATTTATTGTGATAACAATGGGGCTATTTTTCAAGCAAAAGAGCCCAAGTCTAGTTACGAGTCTAGACATGTACTTAGGAAATATCATGTAATTAGAGATTACGTGGACAGAAAGGAAATTGACATTTGTAAGGTTGGGACATATGACAACAATGCGGATCCTTTAAACAAGCCTTTATCAAAGGCTAAGCATGACGGTGATGTCGTCACAATGGGATTGAGACGTGTACCAGAATTCCTTTAGATTATGTAATTTGTAATAATTGAATGTTGTATTAATTATTTCATATATGATAATTGCAGTCATTGTTCGAGTTTTATTATAAACTCTTTTATTTAGTTTGACTAAATTTAATACTTTGTTTATCCGAATAGATTGTAAGACAATGTTGGACCCTATTCAAGTGAATAGGACGAACTTAGTATTTTGTCCCTAGTCACTCAATGAGGTGACGTCTCGAAGTGACTAGATTGTAAGTCGATCGATGGTTGGTTCAGCTCCATGGGGTCATGTAGATGACAAGTCGTTTACATAGACAGACTGTATGACACTCTGTCGGACAGTGATCTTTGTAGAGACCCTTAAATCAATTATTTGATGCTTGGTCGTGGCAAGATCTTCTATCTTATTCCTATGAGTCGATTCGTTTGACTGGCGACCGTCTATCTGAGTCGGTGCAGTTTCCGATTGGTTTTGGTTGATGTTCTAGGTCGTGCCGTAAAAGGAGGCCGATCGACATCTTCTGGATCATTGTGATCTGCATCATACAGAGTAGATAAATCAACAGGAATTGTCCACCCACGTTGGGTACAAACATCTTTAGGCCACTCGAGGAGTAGTTACTGTAAATGCGTGGCCACGCTCGGAAAGAGATCTATGGTAGATTTTTCGATCAGACAGTTACTCTCCCTATCGAGAAAACCACTCTACATATAATCAATCGCAAGTGCGACCTGAAAGACACCTTGCGTTGAGTGGGAGATGTGATAAAGAGACAAGAGAATTGGTGACGCACACTTGTGTCAGACAAGTGGGAGATTGTTGGAGTAGGTGTCCTCCACAATAGTGCGCCACATAATGAATCTTATTAAGGAATATAATTGGGATATTTATTGACTATATATATATATGATTAGTCATTTGATTATCGTAAATTAATAACAGTTGGCTGACTTGAGTTTGACGTTATTGTCGTATGACGGCGGTGATCAACTGATCCCTTTCGATCACACCTAAAGGATGAAACCCAAATAGTAACTAATTAATTGTATATGATACAGTTGATTAGTCCATTATATATATATTTGATATATATACGAGAGTTAATAGTTAGATATTGAGTTAGGAACTCAAATTCAATTAAGCTTATTTTTCAATTATGCGATAATTGACTAATAAATTTATATCTTATTTTTATATGATTAAATAAGATCTAGTTTAGTAATTAATCGTTAATTTACTAAATTATTTGAGGTTTTACATAAATTTTGAGGTAGAGCTAATTAGTTAATTATATTTACAAGGAGTTGTAAAATAAATTAACTAAGCATTGTGGGACCGATTATATATTGATATAATGGTAAAATATTACTTAAAATGTTAAGTACATATTATTTATTTATTTGTGTCATATAATTGTTATACGATCAAATTAACACTTAATTATACAAGATAATTAAGCATATGATTAATAAGTATTTGTGGGACAAATATCAAAAATCAAAATGGACCATATAAGGCCACTAGTGGCCGCTCATGTAGTAGTGGGAAGTGATGATGGTTGCTTTTGTTCATGCTCACAAGTCACATGTGATTATGACATAAATAGTAACCTAAAATCATTTCACTCAACACTACACTCTACAACTCTGCATGTGAATTAAAATAAGCAAAATAAGAGCCTTATGAAGGCCATATGGACTGGCCATATTGCCTATAAAAGGGCAATATGGTTGTTTATTTTTGTTGTTCATTCTTGCTTATTTCTCATATATCTCTCTAAAAACTCATCTTGTCACTAAACTCTCATAATACTAATATTTACTAAGGATTACTAGTGTAGTAATATATACTAATATTGGTAGTATTTTATCTATCTTATTATCTAGTTAATAATAAGATTAGATTATTTAGTATCATCTTGGTGCAACTTGAAGGAGATCTTCTAATTTGGAGATTGTTCTTGGATCATCCTTGTTTATAGCTCAAGATCAATAAGAAGGAATTCTTATTGTGCCCATTTAATTTCCATTTCAATGTGAGGAAATTTCTTCTTTTATATAAATGTCTTTATATTTGCATTCATGTTACATAGATCATTAAACACTAAATTAATAAGTAATTTAGTAACTAATTAGAGGAGTCTAATTAAGATCTATAGACTTTCAGTCTTGTCGGGAATAGGCCGCTAGATGGGTTCAGAGGAATATGTGGTTCATACCCGTTTAAGTTGGCTCGTTATTGATATCTTGCTCATACTTAACATGGAGGAAGGCTAGTACTCCTGAGGAACGTGAGAAACTGAGAAAACATGAGCCTATAAACTATAAAATACGCGAGGCGGCTAAAGAGAAATAAAATTATCTGACAGAAGGGGAAGAAGAGGCCGGATTCCTAGTCGTTCATCCAGCGAAGAAACCTAAAACTACTCCTGCTGCGAGGATGGTGATGGATAGGAATGGTAAGGCTAGACCTCGAGAAAGACCGTTGGTGATTAGGTCTGAGGTAGCACAAGAGCGCCCGACTCGTGGTCGAGATAAAAGGAGTGACAAGGGTGACAAAGGTAAAGGGAAGATGGGAGAACAACCTTAGTCACAAAATACTATTTAGTATTATTATTTTTGAGTTGTAGAAATTGGCTGGTTTTTTTAGAATCCTGGGCTAGCTTTTATTTCAGCATTTTTGTTATGTGTGTAGCGTATTATTACTAAAAATGGAATAAAGATTAAGTTTAGTTAAGAAACTGACAATATTTTCTTTTATTATTCTTGTCGAATTTCAAATGCAAATGCAAATGTCATTCTATTTACATTCTAAAACAATGACGGGTTGAATCGTGTGAAGGATTGCCTACGTATTCATTAGAAAAAATGAAATCAAACCCTGCGCGTAGTTCGAAAATATAAAAGAATAATTGTTCAAAGTAAGAGCTTGTAATGAAGTTAGAAAAAAGTGGCATGTGCCTTGCTTACTCCCAAAAGAAGTACAATACAATTTATTTGAGGACATGAGGATTATCCAAATGTCAAAATGCAAGAGCATAGTGACATTAAAATGGACAGGCCAGGGGCCGGTTTTATTTCGTGCCGCATGAGCGGCACATGGGTTGATGCGAGGCGCGTTTTGGATTGTTTGTTCGACCTATGCTAAGGCTAGTACCGTTTCAATTGGTCTAAGTTGGTAGGGTTAGCGAATTCATTCTGATCTAAGTCTGTGATTCAAACTACACCCATGAGAATATGGATTCGACTAAGAAAGGCCCAGCCAAGTTATGTTTGATCTTTCCTCGTGGATCAACAGGTAGAAGGGCTCTGACTGATTTGAGCACCAAGTCCCCTTCTCTGATGTTTCTGGATTTAACCCATTTGTTAAAGGCTCGTTTGATACGTGCTTGATATGTCTGTACATTATGTAAGGCACGCAGTCTTCGCTTGTCCAAGAGGACAAGTTCATCATGTCTATCTATTTTCTAGTCAGCTTCCGGAATTTCACTTTCCAAGAGAATACGTAGAGATGAGATTTCTAGTTCTATTGGTTGCACAGCTTCTATCCCGTAAGTTAAGTAGAAAGGAGTGGCCCCAGTGGGTGTCCTAATTGATGTGCGATAGCCCCATAACGCAAAAGGTATTTTGCTTGGCTAGTCGTGGTAATTGTTGATCATTTTCTTGAGGATTGTGACGACATTCTTATTAGCTGCCTCTACTGCGCCATTAGTCTGAGGTCTGTAAGGCGAGGAATGGTGATGCTTGATTTTGTATTTGGCTAGCACTTGTTCAGTCTCGGCCTGGAAATATGAGCCGTTATCACTGATGATTTCATGTGGGCAACCATATCGGCAGATAATATTGGTTTGTATGAACTTTGCCACATTTTTAGCGGTGAGACTAGTGTAGGATGCTGTCTTGACCCATTTGGTGAAGTAATCGATAGCTACCAAAATGAAGCAGTGGCCCTCTGTTCCAGCTGGGGTGATCTTTCTGATAATGTCGTTTCCCCATGCAACGTAGAGCATCGAAGGAGGAATATGTTCTACATTCCCAAAGATTTTTCAATTATGGCAGTGTCTGACGTACTTAATACAATCCGACTTCATTGTCGTCCAGTAGTATCCTAGACGTGTAATGTTTTTTGCCATCATGGGTCCACTCATGTGGGAACCGCATTCTCCATCATGAACTTTTTCCATTACTTTTTGTGCCAGTGAATGATCAAGGCAGCGCAAGATAACACCAAGAGGTGTTCTTTTGTACAGTTCTCCTTGCATGAGGAGGTATTGAGAGGCTAATAGGCGTATGGCGCGTTGTCCCCTCTTATCTATATCTGGTGGGTATGTGCCATTGAGTTTGAAGTTTAGAATGGCTTGGAACCAGGGTTCCTTTTGGCTTTCTTCTTCATCTATAAGTTGGTGTACATAGGCTGGTTCTGATTGTCGTTCGATGAATAAAGGCATTTCGATCATGTTGTTTGGCATGTTGATCAAGGCTGCAAGTTTTGCAAGAGCGTCTGCAAACTGATTTTCTTCTCGAGGTAGATGATATGGCGATCATCTACGATGAGGGGAAGGCGAATATAGTTTTTGTGCGTTGAGTCAAAAGACTGTACATTCTTTGTGCATGGCGATGTCTTTGATGAGAATGAGAGATGAGGTAGCAAAGATTTGGGATTCATGTGATTAGAAAGGGAGATGTTGCTAGTGACCTGATGATTGAGCCCGAGTTATATGATGATATTAGGAGCAAGCAGTTAGAGGATCCGAAGATTCAGCTATGGAAGAAGGGAATAGAGGAGGGTACTACTCCTAGATTTTCTATTCATGGTGACGGGAGCTTGAGGTTTGAGGGTCATTGTATTCCTTATCCGGTTCATCCGGATGAGGAAAAGTTATAAAAAGATCTAAAGAAGACTTTATGGTGGCCGGCAATGAAGATAGAGGTAGCTTCTTTTGTTCTTATATGTTTGGTATGTCAGCGAGTCAAAGGGGAGCAAAGAAGACCGCAGGGTATGATTCAGTCCTTAGAAGTATCGGAGTAGAAATGAGAGTCTATATCTATGGACTTTGTGGTGGGACTTCCGAGATCATAGAAGGGCAATGACATGATAAGGGTGATTGTGGATCGATTGACCAAGTCAGCCCATTTTGTGCCAATGAAGGATACTTGGAGCAAGATTGAGCTCGCGTTGGCTTACAGGAAACATGTGGTAAAACTGCATGAGGTGCCGACTGATATAGTTTCGGACCGTGATGCGAGCTTCATCTCTAAATTCTGGAAGGAGCTGCAAGAGTTGATGGGGACAACATTGAAGATGATTACAACATTTCATCCTGCGATGTATGGCCAGACGGAGAGGATGATCATGACCTTAGAGGATATGTTGAGGGCTTGTGTGTTATCTTTTGGTGAGAGCTGGGAAGATAAGCTAGATCTGATAGAGTTCTTGTACAACAATAGCTATCATTCTAGTATTGGGATGGCACCGTTTGAGGCTCCGTATGGAAGGAGATGCAGGAGTCCGGTTTGTTGGGACGACAGTTCGGAGGCCGTAGTTCTTGGACCCAAGATGGTTCAGGACATGATAGAGCAAGTGAAATTGATTCGACAGAAGATGAAGGCAGCGCATGATCGCCAGAAGAGCTATGCAGATCTTCATCGTCGAGATGTTGAGTTCCAAGTGGGTGACAAAGTCCTTTTGAAGGTATCACCTATGCGTGGGGTGATGAGATTCGGGAAGCGCGGCAAGCTGAGCCAGAAGTTCACAGATCCCTATGAGATTTTGGATCGGATTGGAGAGGTGGCGTATCGTTTGGATTTACCATCTGCTCTTGATTGGGTCCATAATGCGTTCCATGTTTCGCAACTGAGGAAGTATATGAGTGACCCATCTCATATTCTTGAAGATGAGACTATCGAGCTGGATGAGGCACTCACTTATGTTGGAGTACCGAAAGAGATCTTGGACCGAAAGGTGCGCAAGACCAGGAATGGAGAGACGACGCTACTAAAAGTGTTATGGTCTAACCATAATGTAGGAAGCAACTTGGGAGCCTAAAGCTGCAATGAAGGAGAAGTACCCGCATCTATTTGAAGAGGTATGTTCGGTTACGAGGCCGTAACCTTGTTTTTAAGGGGGGATGGAGGTAGTTGCATTTTGCTAATTTTTTCTTGGGTATGTCAGTGGTTAGTGGTTAGTAATAAATTATCATATGTTTCATATGCGTTGTTATGTTTTATGTGTTGTTGTGACATATGTGTAGCATATGTGTTGTTGATGTGTTGTGTCTTGTTTTGATAGTTAGTTGGAGTGTTGGTGTGGTAGGAGTATGAGTTGTGAACTTTGAGGACGAAGTTCTTTCTTAAGGAGGGAAGACTGAAAATATTCCGTATTTCTGTGTATAGGGGGCTCGGCCCAATAGAGCTTACTCGAACGAGTACATATGGTACTCAGCCGAGTAGAGTCTACTCGACCGAGTGAAGTTGGCTGGTGTCTTTAGCAGTGTTCTGATCTCGTGTACTCGGCCGAGTGATATCGGCACTCGACCTAGTAAGTCGTACTCGACCGAGTACATGGTGTACTCGACCGAGTACGGAAGTATTTTGGGTTTAGTCGGACAGATGATTAAGGGGTCATTAAGAGGATTAGTTTTCATTAAAATCAGTTTACGTCTTAAACACAAACCCTATATCTCAAATCCTCTCAAACTCCTCAAGGAACCTTGATCATCTCGTGCCGGATCCAACCTTTTTCTTCGTCGATTGATTGATTTGGGTAAGTATTCTTGATTGTGATGGTTTGTATTGCATTGATTATCCTAACTGAATTGGGGAAAATAGGGAATTGTGATGTTAATTGAATGACTATGGATTGTATAGGAGGGGACTTCGTAGAGGAACACTTTTGATTGCTTTGCTTTACTATACACGGAATTGTTATAAGGTAATGCTTCCCTACTCAGTATTTGTGTTACTAATTGATGGCATGCGATTGTTGTTATATTATTGTGATTATTGATATGTGATTAATGATGATGGTCACTGTTGTGACAATGGTGGAGTTTGAATTTGTTGGCAATGATTAATATGTTACTATGGTTTCGTGATTTCGTTGGGAGACGGGTCACACCCAGAGTTCGCCCCCGTAGTTACCCCGCTACGTGGGGGATGTGCACATTAATGTTCTGGGTTATCTTGCTATGGCGAGATGGGAGTTCGACCTTTGTGGCTGCGGTGCAGGTTCAATAGGTGGTCTTGTAGAGCAAGGATGGTAACTTGAGTCTACTGAGGTAACTGTTGCGGTGGTCCTCCGGTTTCTCGTTTGCATTGTGCTTATCTTGTACGTTAGTCAGTATATGTGAATACTGACCCTTCTACTGTTTTACAAAACTGTTGTGATCCATTGGGGAATGGTGAGCAGATGATCGCATGTAATCGTTAGCATTGCGTGGGTTTGAGGATGGGATCACCGTACTGTGTCTAGCTTCCGCGTGTCTTTTAGAGTCTTGAACAATTACAAGTTATTTCATTATGTTTGAACCTTGTTATTTATTTATTAACATGATATCGTTGTTGAGTTAGATTATGGTCAGATGGTATGCCATCTGTTTTGGGATTGTGTGTTGACATTTAAACGTTGATTAAATAAATGTTGTTTCTTTATTGCTTGTTCTAATATTTACTACCTCGGGCAACCGAGATGGTAGCACTCTTATGTGCTAAGGGGGTCTTGTAAGGTACCTTGGTTTATGGGGGTGTTACAGGGGTGGTCCACAATTTTTCTACTTTCATTTTGCGAAAATGGATTTATCTTACTCTTATTTTGAATTTTGCATTTGGTCGAATGATGGACCTCGTTATTAGAGACGTCTAATGACTAGTTCCGCGCCTATCAGCGTATGATTTTATTTTGATCTTGTCTTTGCTTTGGAATGTTAGTGTTCTTATGTGCACAACAAGAGCTATTTCGTTCCCCAAAAAGAGACTGGCGCCTTCGAAAATGTTTCTTATACATTTTTGGAAAAGGTCTTGTCTTTGAAATACCGGTCCTTTTAAATGTTTTGGATGTCAAATTTTAAGAAACCGATTTTTTATCCCTGTAACTTTTGTTTTCTGCTTTCAAGTTTAGAGAACGAAACGTTTTTAAAGATAGGGTGATTGTAACACCCGCAGATTTAACGATTAGATTTTATTTAATATTTAATTATTGACATTATTATTAGTTAACTTTGATTTTAGACTTAAATAAGATTTTAGTCTTATGGGTAGAATCCTTGTCATTTTCGTCCGTTATGAGCTAATGATCGGACTCCTCTCGATTATCCAAATGGGTCGACCCAATATGAGACTTGAGCCTTTTATGTTTCCTACTACCAAAATAAATCCACTTATTCTCCACCTTCCTCCTCATTTTTCAGTAACATTCTATCACCTTCATCCCTCCATCAACCCAAAAACCTCATGATTTCTTCGTTCCTCCTCATTTTTCAGTAACATTCTCCACCTACATTCATAACTCAAAAAGCTTAAGACGGATGTCATTTCTTCGTTTCTCAACGAAACCTCATGATTTTTGTACAATTCTTCTCCTCTCATTCTCCTCTTTCTTTGGATACAATAAAATATTATCTTCCTCCAACTTTCATAAAACCCATCTTTTAGATCGAAATTTTAGACGGGCATAATTTCTCCGTTTCATAACCGAGTTTTATTCCGTTTGGTGTTACAGAATCCTCTCACCTTCCTCTTTCTTTCTAGTTAATAAAAGTTTGAATATTTGAACTTTATTTTTAAAATCAAATTTTCAGATTTTACTCAATTTCTTCTTACCTTGTTAAATGTTGTTAAAAAAGGTGAATTTTGAAGAGTTGGGTCAAGGAGTCCGTTGGCGTGCTTGAGAGTTGATTATTTGAAGTGCTAAGAGGTTATGTATAGGGGTTACTCGATATCACATTTATGTGCTCTTTTTGTGTTTCAGAATAGCAATTTATGATGACCATGAGTTCTTTGTTGATTAATGTCATGAATCTTTGGGTTCACATGTTAAATGGCGGATTTGTGTCTCAATTATCTTAAGATGGTGGATGTTAGCAGTATAGGGGTTAATCTTTCACTTTATTATATTAACATGTGTTAAAGTCACTAAGGTCTTTTAATTGGCTCCTTAATATTTGTGCTGGATGACTAGATACCCATATGATGATTGGAATGATGTTTAATGATGAATTTTTGTTGATAATTATAAATGGGTTTGATTTTTGTATGCCTTGGATGAAACTTGGTGAGTTTTCGGAGTAATGATTCCCCAACCAGCCAACTGGACGCTGGTAGGAGCTGCGAGTCCTTGTGATGAAAGTGTCTTCTTTTTTACCTGGATTTGGGGAAGGGTGTTCCCAGCCGGTTGACCGGCCGCCGGTGGGATGACTAGCTTGGAGTCCCCTGCACTTAGTGTCATTTTGAGATGTTTGTCTCAGTACCAGCCGGCCGAACGGCTGGGAGGCTCCCTGAGTATTGATTGAATTTTTTGTGGTTTGAGCATGCATCATAGCCGTCCAACCGGCCGCCGGTGGGCCACTCGGCTGAGAAGTCCCGGCTACGTATTGAAGTTATGTCTTTTTCCCTTGGTGCCCCGCCGCCGTTGCCCTGACCCCCTAGGAACCCCTGTAGTCCTTCTAGAAATTTTGGGTTGTGTTATGTCGCCCTGCCGGTGGGTCGATCGCCAATCACTCTATAATACTCCGTTTTTATGTGTATAGGGGGCTCGACCGAGTAAGGCTTACTCGACCAAGTACATATGGTACTCGACTGAGTAGAGGACACTCGACCGAGTGGATTTGGCTGATGTCTTTAGTGGTAATCTGATCTCGTGTACTCGCCCGAGTGATATCAACACTCGACCGAGTAAGTCGTACTCGACCGAGTACATGTGGTACTCGACCGAGTACGATGGATTTTAGGGTTTAGTCGGACGGATGATTAAAGGTTAATAATAGGAGTCAGTTTCCTAATTCATGTTTACGTTTCATAATTATAAAACCCTATTTCTCAAATCCTCTCTAATTCCTCAAGAAACCTTTCATCATCTCGTGTCGGATCCAACATTTTCCTACATTGATTGATTGCTTGAGTAAGTATCCTTGATTATGATTGATTGTATTGTATTTGTTATAAACCCTAATTGATTTGGGGGAAAGGGGAAACAAGGGTTAGTATTGATTATGTTAATTGCATGTTTAGGGGAAGGGAATTCATAAAAGAAGATTGTTGATATAATGATTGTTATTTGTTGCGGATTTGCGAAAAGGTAGGGTTTCCTACTCATTATTTGTTTATGGTAATTGATGGCATGAGATTGTTGATTCGTTATTTTTGATATTCGATATGGGATTGATGTTGTTGGTCACTGTTGTGATGATGATGGAGATTAAGGAGTTGTTGTCGATGTTACTATGGTTGGTGATCCTGTTGGGAGACAGGTCACGCCCCGAGTTCGCCCCCGTGGTTATCCCGCCACGTGGGGGATGTTCACATTAATGTTCCGGGCTATCTTGCTGTGGCAAGATGAATGTTCGACGCCTGTGGCTGCGGTCCAGGGTCAATAGGTGGTTTTGTAGAGCAGGTCTAGGCGGTATGCCGTCTAGTTTGAGACGATGTATTAACTTATACTCCCTCCAATCCAATCCAAACTACCCACTCACTTTTTAAAGTCAAACTTGTTAAATATTGACCTTAATTATATTAAGTCAAATCTTCGGAATTTATATATAAAATTGATCTATTTACGTTTGTTATAAGAAGTTTCGAAAAAATAAAAATTCGACTCTAAGAAATAATATATAGATGAAGAAAAACGAGGTCAAAGTGTCGTCTCATAGACCGCAAAAAGTCAAATGGGTAGTTTGGATTGGATTGGAGGGAGTATCATTTATTAAATAAAGTATTGTTTCTCTCTTGCTTGTTTTGATATGTACTAACTCGGGCAACCGAGATGGTATCCCTCCCATGTGCTAATGCGGTCATATAAGGCACCTTGGTGTATGAGGGTGTTACACACTCACCCGACTGGAGACCCCTTATAGCTCTTTTTTTCTTCTTTCTCACATGCTTTCATAAGTAACGGTTTTATGGTTTATTTACGTTATAATTATATGAAATGATATAGAATATTTAAGCATGACCTATATCGTATTTTACATGCCTTATTCACATGTTTAGTGACTGTTTTACATGTTTAACTCATTTAAGTCATGTAAGCCTTGAGTAGTCGGTTGAGTCATGATTGCTGGATGATATTAAACTCTCATTTTTCGTTTGTACCCTTATACTCGTTTGGCTTTATGTCGGAGCGATAAAGGTACATTCTATTATATGTTACTGGGAAGATGGTGCTTGTGCTCTTTCCGCCTCTTTTGTGTGGGTTTAGCCGAATTTGAGGTACTCGGCTTTCGTGCGGTTTTAGCTGAAAAATCGAGTCTTGGATGTGAGGGTTTATCGCATGTCGAATCGGCAAGGTTTATCCCGAGAGTCTGCCAGATTTAGACTAGGACTGTATTATAATCATAGTCCTACCGGGAGCATTAGAGTCTTGGGTATACGAAATGTTTATCGTATACGGTTCAGGTAAACGATCATGTGGACTTGTTCGTCTTACTTTGAAAGTACATATGCTAGTGCGCGTCATTTACCGTGAAAGTATGTTTGGTTTCACATGTTAGTTCGTTGATTATGTATTGGATTGTTCGATGCGTATTTTTATCTTGTGTGTCACGTCTCCAACATCTTCGATTATATGGTTACTAGCGGTGAGATGCAAGTCGTTAGTAGCGCTATAGTTGCCAAACTAAGTCTTCCCTAGTCCTGCTTATATGATGTTTATATCGTTGTTACTTCTCACATACTTATATCGTTTTTATGAAATGCCGTCATTTTAAATGGCATGATATTTATACATGTATGATAATGTATTCTTATATGCGTTAATCGTGTTTGTTTTCATGTGATATGGCTGGAAGAACCCCGAGTTACTCACCATTAACTGGGGCATTCATTTTTAATGAATGAACAGGTTTCAGGTTGGTGTTTGCATGGGGTTTTGACGAGTGAGCTAGCGAGCGTTGTACTTACAATGATTGACCTTCACGTTGTTGACTTATAGGAGTTTTATTATTCTATTTATGTATTTATTGAGGGATCGAGATCCTTTACATTTACTTAAGTTACATTTTGTATAAAAGATTTATGAAACTAAGTTTTTGCTTTTGTGATTTAGTGACATTCGCGGTTTTACTTTTCAAGTTTTTAGATTCTCGTATTTTCCGCTGCATGCTATGTGTTTACTTTATTGTACTAATATAGCTCCCGTGCAATGCACGGTATTTATAGAGTTTTATCTTTGATATTATTTTAATTTTTAATTGTAAATTTGTTATTTAAATATTTATCATCATTGTAGTTTGATTTGAGTAAAATAAATAAAAACGATAAAATAATAAAGATTTTTAAGTAATGATATGAAAGGTATATCTTAATGAAAATAATTTGTTTACACAAAAATAATAATTTTACCATATGTTTTAGTTACGCTTTATCTTTCGGAGCAAAATTTCAATCCTAAAAAATCCTAGAGTTATATCTTAAATAGTGGATTACATCAAAATATGAAATTAAATATTCCCTCCTAGTCAGTCATTTCTTCCCTCTTTCCTTATTGGGTAAGTCGGGTTTTCTTCCCTCTTTCCTTATTTGGATGTGGGGTTGTGTGTTTTGTGTGGTCTAAATTCATTTGTATGTGGGGTAGTGTGTTTTGTGTGGTCCAAATTCATTTCCTTAATTTTTGCGTAAAAGAGAAAGGGGAAGAAATGAGTGACTAGGAGAAAGTATGAGATTACATCAAAATTTCTGATCCTTAATTACATTTTGGGTTGTGAAAGATATTTGAAAACATAAAACTAATCAAACAACTAATGATATCATTATTTGATATTAATAAAAACGGTTATTTTAACATGAATCAAACTGTATTATTTTATAAATTTTACAAATAAATTTAACTATTTTTTTATTATGAAGCTAGTAATAACGATTTATAATTTTGTTTTGTACGTATAGTTTTTAGTTTAATAAAACGATGGTCGTTTATATCATTTTAATGAAAACACTATAGTTTTAGTCTAATGAAAACAACCAATTTAATGGAAAAATTATGCATTAATGGATAAATTATCATAATGAGATATTATTTTGTTTTCTTATTTAGTGTGTGCATTTTGGAGGGAAAATTAATGGATAGACTTATTCTTTTAGTATAAGGGGGATTATCGTCATGACAGCATAGCCAAACCGCAATACATCAATCGTCACAACCCAATTCATTGTGATTATCTCACAGTAAGCGGCTAATCATAAACACATTGCAATGAAACGGTACACATGTATGAATGGCAAAGTTGGATTTCTATAACTTTTCCTGAATTGAACACTATATTCAGACAACAAGAAATACAAATTTCAACTAATTAACTATTGAGAAGGTTGTCAATAAAAGTAAATAAACACGCATTTTCACATTCCACCCTTCACAGCCCATTATTATTATGAAAATTCAAACTCCCACAACAAACAAATATAACTAAAATTAATAAAACAATAATTCCTAAATTTTATTTATCCAAATCTAGAGAAGTAACACGCTAAATCCTTTGTTTCAATATCATAGTCAATTTAATAGTATTCTAATCGCACCACCAAAGAGTACATAACCACATTACGGTTCCAAGTAATAGTATACTCGACCGAATAAAACCGTGCATAATTTTTCATTCTTCGACCCTAAATGTAACATTCTAATCGTAACACCATATACGTTATACCAACTCACTTCCAACATTAATTATACCTGTAAGTTTGAAGCACGAGCCTCAACATTCATCCAATATTACATAAACTACCATAACGTTTAAGATCCAACACAAGTATCAAAATACCTACCACAGTTATCCAAGTAAAACAACAAATAGTTTCAGGTTATAAACTACCAAAAGACAAGTTCACGTTTTACTAGCATCAGCTCATCATTCTACTGTGCCCTGGTCATAGCAATACTTTTCCTCCTCCATATCTTCTCCTGCGGCGTCGGATGATCCCTCTCCATTGTCATTTCTTCTTCCGCTTGGCCAAGTTCTCCAAGTTGACATATCGCCCCCTCTTAGGATTAGATCCTCCTCGGGTCTGCCACGACCCCATCCCCTAATTAGAAATCCATAACCATGAGGGTAAGAAGTTCCCGACATCGATGGCTCGATCCCGTAATTTTGGAAGATTATGGAATCGTTTCTCATCCCCTCCACCAGCTAGGTTTGACATAGATACCTCCCAACTCCCAAGCTCATCATAGACTCATGCACATTTCCCAAGCAAAAATAGGAATGTGGCCGAGGACGGATTGAAAACCCAAAAAGGTGCTTCGGGAAAAATTAAGAAATGATTTGTGTGGCACGAGAGTAGGGTGAGCTAGTAATGTTAGAGTGAAAATCCATAAGGGTGGGCGCTGTAGGCAAAATAAGGAACCCTAGAAAAAAGTTGATTTTCTACTTCATATTCATTTAGGCATGGCCGCATAAGTGAGGACCAAAAAGGTATTAGGTTAGGACTTTTTGGTGCTAGAATGGAGTCCTAGGATTAGAATTTCATATGGTTTTGCTACTACTTTTGTTTGGTTAGTTGTTGATGCGGATTGTTGTATTTATAAAGTTTTTATTGTAGTCACGAGCTTGTTGTTGTTGGAGCTGCATTGCTAATGTGACCTTGTGCTACTAATGTTTTAGGGATGCTTAAGGAGGGCAAGTGAGGGAAGAGTGTTATTGCTTGTTAATGTATTTTCCCCATGCTTCTCTTGTAAGGCCTTGCATGTTTTATTGTTTAAGTTTCTGAATCTTGCTCGGGACGAGCTAAAGTCTAAGTGTGGGGAAGTTGAATGTAGTGTGTTTTTTTAGGTATTAGAGGTGGTGATTTAGGCTAGATTTTAGTGTTAATTGATAGAATTTAACCGTTAATTGACTTGTTGGTGCATCGTTAGAGGGATATGTAATGATAGATAAAAGTCTAGTTTTGTATGCTGGTTTATGGGTCGGATGTAATGTTCAGGTTTAGTGAACTGAACAAAAGAAGAAAATAGGAAGCTTGTTTGTTTGGCCCCGAGAGAAATTAGCTCAAGATCAGAAATGAGAAGCACATACGAGAAGAATATGAGACGAGCTTAGCAGGCCAAGCAAGAGGAGTTGGAGGCTACCTTGGCAAGTCATGCGAGCAGCCATGATATTCCAGAATGCCCTTTTGTAGCAGCACGTTAGCCGACTAGGGTGGATAGCCGCCTGGCGGGTCAGTTCGCCACCTTGCTGAAGAAGAATTGTTTTATTTCATGACTTGTTTTAGGCGTGGGATACTTAAGACTTATTATGGTTGTTGTTGTTGTTGTTGTTTTATTATTACTACCATTAATATTATTATCATTAGAAGAAAAATAAGAACCCTAATTATTTCTTAGCAAGAAAAGACATGAGCAACTAATATTTTCATCTCGTATTAAGATTTGAAGCATTTTAATAATTGAAATGGTAAGACTATTATACATCTTTCTCTTTTTTCTTGAGTATTGTTAATTCTTTTTTTCAATTTCATGATTGTTGAATGTTTAGATTAAAGTAGCTAATTAGTCTTTGCAATTATCAATCTATTGTTATTCTAGTAATTGAATCCGTAAATTTTAAACCTGGCTAGATAAATTAAAATATTTAGCCTTTGTATGAATGTGTTTCATCATATTTAAGGTTAAATTGAGAATTAACTTGTAATTTGAACTAATAATCGGTTGTTTTATTGGTCGTTGCTTCTATCGCTCCTTACTAGTTAATGCTATTATTGAATTAAATTTAATCATATGTGTTGACTTGTTTGAAAATTAGGTTATTTCATTATCGCGTTTCGAGTCAAATAATATTCACAAAGGAATTAGGAAATCGTTCCCACTATAGTTTGTTCAAGAGTCAATTGAAAGTTTTTAGTCTATGAATAGTTGATAATCAGTTTGTGGAAAGTCTTACTCGAGATCGTTTAAACCATCTTAATTCTTAATTCATTTTCATTCCTTTTTTTATTTAAATTCTAAGCTAGCATACTCAATCAATCAATTCCCCCCTTATTAGTTACTTATTTTCTACATTATAATCCACACAGATTACTAAGTCTTATCTGCGGATCGACCCTTATTTCTTACACTAGTATTTTATTTTAAAGGCTATAAGTGCATAAATGTTATCTTTGGTAGCATACGACATTGCGTCACCAACAACCATTGTGCGATGTAGAAACCATGAAAGAGTTACAAGTAAAGGGGGCTACACATAAAGCCATTGAGTTGTATTTAATGGAGATACTCTCAAAGACATGAATGTGAGGGTTGTTTTCTTGAATGAAGTTAATCCACTTAGAAATTGGATTGATTGAGTATGCTAGATAATAAAATGGAGTGAGCTCGAAGAGGTTACTGTTAACCAAGAAGCAGGTAGTAGCGACAAAGAATTTATCAAAAACACGTGAAAAAGTAAAAAACAAACAATTGATTTCTATGAGAAATACCGCTAGAAAGAATCAATTCATCAAATCTACGGAAGTAGAAAATCAGAGAGCCAAAGGTTTAAAACATGATTATTGGGTAAATATGAAGATAATTATGCGATAATTTGCCATCAACAGTTATGCGAAAGGCCCTCTCACTGATGACTAGGAGAATTTTGAAATTCATGGAAATAATAAGTGGCTTATGTATATCATAACACACAATACGGTTCCGTAAACTTTGAACTCGGGTAACAATTTGGCAAATGTTTTTTTTTTTTTTTGACAGAAGTAACTTGATAGAACCTACAAACGAATAGCTCTTGCTGCTAAAGCATGAGCCATTCTATTCTGAGTTCTTGGAACAAAACTAATACAAACACAATGAAAAGAGCGACTAATAAGATCAATTTCTTCAATAATTGCCTTATTCCTAACTTCCGGCTCAGAAATCCTAAGAATTTGCGAGATAACCAGAAGACAATCAGAGAGAATGAGAAAATGCAAATAACCCTTAGAAGACGCCCATCTTAATCCTTCAACAATGGCTAAGGCCTCAACTTGTTCAGAAGATTGAGAGGAAATATTTCCTCTAATAACAGAAGAATCATAATCATCAGCTCTTTGAAGGAAGAACCCCAACCCAGTAGATAAGTTATCATTCCAATTTGGCAAATGTTGAGGTGCTAAAAAAGCACTAATTTACTACTGTTGTCAAACAAACAAAGCATGAAACTACTGTCTTAATTAAACAAGGGTGCTCGTCGAGTGTAGATTTTATCTAAGGTGCAAATGGAAAATAAGCGGCAGATATACAAGAGTATGGATATTTTCCGTTACGATTTCTCAAAGATGTTCATACTTGCGTGTCAACTAGGGGTAATAAAAGGCTAAATCAATTTTTTTGTTGCCGAAGAATACCAAAAGAAGGTTCTTAAACATCCTACATTGAAATTGAAAATGTTCATGAAAGATGATGAAGACACACGGGTTGTAAATGTTAGTAGATGGTATGCTTCCCGTGCTAAAAAAATGCATTGTTTGCATATGCAAAGGTAGTAGGAAAACATTATTGTGCCCTTAGAAGTTATATGTATAGATTAACGAGATCCAATAAGGGTACTAGTGCTTTTTAATTCTAAAGCCTCTTATATCACGATCAATTCCTCATATCTATATGTTCTATATCAACTTTCTTGCTGTCAGAAAAGGTTCATAGATGATTATAAAAGAGTACTTAATTTAAATGGCGCATTTCATAGAAGTTATTACAAAGACAAGCTTTTTTTTTTTTATTAGGTAAGGAAACTACAAAGACAAGTTGTTATGGGTGATTAATGGCATTGTTTTGTTTGGTTTTTAAGTAGAATAAATGACAAACTTTCAACTAAGGTGGTGTTTGGTTCAACAAAGGAAAATAAAATGGAAATATGAAAGAGACAGACGAGAAAAGGAAAAGAATTACCCCTAATTTAACACTTTGTTTGGTTACCATAAGAAAGAGAATCCCCTCAAATTCATCCTCCACCTATTTTTTCAATCACCAACCACCATTGTCACTCCTACCATTCACTTTCATCACCACCACTGCCCACCTCCACCACAAGGAGATTTTGGCATCAACCTCGTGCTGCAGCGCCACTTTCTTGTCAATCCATACCTTGCTCCCTCCCACCGCCACTAGAAACACCACCCCAAAAACCTTAAAACCACCCCTAGCATTCAAAATTTTCGCCCCCATCTACAAAATGATCTGGGGTTTTATGGGTGTGGGTGGGATTTCATGTTTTGGAGGTTGTTTTCTAGTGGTGGTAGGAGCACTTTTACATAAAGAGGGGAGCAACAATGGGCTCTCGGGGATGGCGTCGACGAGGGAGTCCTGGTCGGCGACCCCCTAGGGTTCGCCTTACATGGTGGTGGTCGTGGTTGATGTTTGGGTGATGGGCGAAGGTGGTGTTGGGTAAATTGGGGAAAGGGAATGAGATACCTTTACGATACAGGGGTATGGATGTCGAGGGATTTGGGAACAAGGGAGGGGTAAAATGAATGATTGTTTGGTCAAACAAAGGGTATTAATACCTTTGTTTCATTTTTCCGTCTCAAATACCCCAACCAAACAGCCCCTAAGTGTGTACTCTACAAAATATAGGAGTATAGAGTAGTGGTTAAGTTTCATCATATGAGATTTTGAGAATTAGATTTAAAATTGAATTTCACATTTAATTACTTAAGAGAGGATTTAGGGGTTGTTTGGTTCGCCATATAAACTTGCAATGCTTAGGAAATAGTTTTTCCCATAAACTTCCATTTCACACGAATTAGCAAAAGTTGTTTGGTTTATTGTGGGAAGTAGAGTTCCATATGGATTCTCATTTACCCGCACACTTGGGCTTAATATTATGCCACAAATCCAGCCCAAACCCAGCCCGGCTCATGATCACCTCTAAGAGGAACTACGTAAACAATATCCTCCATTTTGAAAAAAATTGAATTCATAGGAAGATCTAGCTCTCACGTTTGGTCAACATAACAATATTATTTCACCAGTAACCAAGCCGCTAATTTCACCACTAGTTAAACTTAAAAGGTTCTAATTGTCATTTCGTAGCGTACGCGCATTTCAGTTGATAACCCTTTTCAAGCGTCTAGATTTGAAGTGGATACGGTTTAGCTTAACCGAATAGGGAGAAAGATTGGGATTTAGCTTGAAAGCTTAATTATAAAGATAGTTTCGGAGTCTGAGCAAGTAATTCACGCATTCAAAATCATGTAAATTGTGAATCATGATAATACAGTATTTCCAGTGTCCTTTTGTTTTGTTTTTGCTACAACATAACCTAGCAACATCCGACCGCTAGTGATTCGCTCGCTATGATAACTGTTTCTAGGAATCTCTCCCCCTAGCCTGCTGCATTTCAGGATGACTTCAATTTCTGAATGGAAATATCACCATGAAGATATACGATGCAAGCAAAGAAAAAGAGCAAGAACACGGACACCAACATCAACGGTTCAGCAAGCATGAATACCGGGTTGAACTTGTAATAAATCTGCATATAAAATGGAACATATTTAGCTGTTTGCACAACACAAGAATCAATTATTCTTCAATACAGAGGTCCTCTTTACAAGAAGCAGTTATCCATGCCATGAAAATCCCAACTGGAATCAGTACTATATTTCTGATAGTGAACATACTCAATTCCATTTTTATTGTCCCATCTTCCCTTTAAATTATCCCATTCCGACACATTTAAGTAACAATTGATTCCGACATGAACTGAAGTACCCCCGATACAATTAATTTTACGCCACACTTCATATTATATACATTAAAATAAAGGGTTTCTTATTTTAACACTCTTTAGTAAATAAGCAATTTTGCAAAATACGTTATGTAAGTTAAATTATTACAAATAAAAAATGCCAATGTGACCATACGAAAATAGGACCCAATTCGAATCGCCCTCGAAATAACCTGAACTCAAAATGATGACTAGACAACAATACATCATAAATTTCCAAAACTATTTAACTGAAACACCCGGCCCCAACCTTGATTGACCCATCCCAAAATGACCGGAGTCAGAACTCAGAACTACCCAACCCCTAATTGACCAAATCTGAAATGTTCCCAAATGACGCAATACAATTTATTTTTCATCATACTTGATTTTATATACATTAAACTAAGGAGGTTTATTTTCGTAGTACACATTTTTACTCATCATAGTACATTTTGACCATTTTATCCTTCTCATTTTCACTCTCTTTACTCATTGTATTGCACAATGAAAAAAAAACCCAAAAAATAACAAAGCAAACCCACCCACACTCACCACCAGCTCCAACGTCCCAAACCACCACGCACCCCCGACCACTTACCCACCCACCGTCGACCTGCTCTCCCCGTTGCCACCACCGTCGAATCACCATCGGCCTTGCTCACCTCTCTCCCCTCCTTCGTGCTCAATCCCTTATACACTTCCACCAGGCCATCACCGGCGCCCTCCACCGGCAACCCCGACGACCCCACTACCTCCCTCTACTGACCACACCACCTTTTTCTACTCCATGGCCGACCGCGTACTCATCAATCCTTCTCACCCTTCTCCACGTCACACCACATGCCCTCACCACAGCACGTCTGTCGCCGCACGCCACCAAATACGCAGGCGGCCAGCCTCCATACGGCGACCTTCTCCCCTGCCACCCTCCACCTACAGCCGCCACTCGTCAACAATATCTAAACTTTAGAACTTTAAATCCTAATTAATTTTTTTAAAAAAAACTAAAATACATATAACAAAACCTTAATTTGATAAATAATGCTCCCTCCCATCCAGACCAAGGGTTACAGTTACCTTATTTGGACCATCCAAACCAAACTACCCATTCCTTTTTGGGTAACAAATAAGACCAAATACTCATCATCTACCCTATATATTTACACAAAATGCCATTACCCCACCCACTTAACTAACATTAAATATTCAAGTGGTCCTACTTCCATTTCAATACTACCCTTCCTTTATCAACTTTTTCTTAAAACTTGTGCTTCCTCCCATTTAACCTTTGGTTTGGATGGGAGGGAGTATGCAATTAACGAATTAATTATATGCTCCATATTCAAATTACCATCTATAATTAAAAAAAAAATTGATTAGTTTTAGAGCTTAAGGTATGAATTGAAAGAATTGGGTTATATTTTTTTTTAGGTAGGGGTATGATAATGGAAAAATTTGCGCAAAAGTACTAAAATGAGTAAAATGTGTAATGCGAAAGTAAACTACGTAAATGGTCCATTATTATAACACTCAATAAATAAGTAATTTTGCAAAATAATTTGTTGGTCAAATTACTAGGAGTACTTTTTAAAGGGTTTCAACCATTGACCCGAAAATGACCCAACCCAATGTAACCCATACCCGAATATGATCCAAACCGAAAATGAACAACACATCAAAAATTGATCTGAGGCCTTCAAAGAAATGTGTAGAATACCTAATAAATTGATCCAACCTAAACTCACCCGACCCAAACCTATTGTTCCATTTCCAAGTCGACTTTTAAGTACTAAAAATACTATATTCAAGCTTTAAGATTTAAGATTTATCAACATACAGGAGTCCGCCCCACACAAACAAAAGCCACTATCATCATTTTCAAAACCTTAAAATATCAGACTCTAACCAGTCACTTAAGGGGGTGTTTGGCTCACTCCATATAGGTATGAGGTGTGGGTTGGAATGAACCAAACTCATACCATGTGTTTGTTTGACAAAAATGAAGGTACATACCTCAAACCCATGAGGTATGGGTTTCTCATACCCGAGGAGGGGGGTGGCTATGAGATTGATACCCATGGGTATGAAATTAAAAGTAACAAAAGTGAAGAAGAAACCATCCTATAATTGTAAATGAAATCTTTTTATGTACGGAGTATTTATTTGATTAAATTTTTATTTACATGATTCTATAGTACCAAAATTTATTATTTAAAATATCGTATTTACAAGATTTTTAGCTTTATTTGATTTCTAACCCTATACAATTTGAAATTGAAACAAACATAAGGTATGAGGAATCAAGTGGCTTAAGTAGCAATCATAAAAGTCACACTTGTGTAGTATGATCTCAACACAAAACAACAATACGTCACGCACTTGCAAGGAGTATAATCAACTTTGTGTTTACCTTGAGTATTTGGTTTAACTTTGTGTTTACCTTGAGTACTTGGTTAGTTTGATTTAACTTTAGTTGTTTTGAGTTATTCTAATAATTTCAAAACCATCAAAATTTGATCTTAGCTAGACTAAAGAAGAACTAAAATGGACAAACACTCCTAATCATCCCTTGGGTTCAACCATCCAAGCTATGAACCACGTCGTGCACTTGCAAGGAGTATAATCAAAGCACTAATCAAACACCGCAAATGGTTACACTCTGTCTAATCATAATTCGTACAAACTTCAGAGTTCAGTAAAATATAGGGGGATTCTAATGATCTTCAGTTGCATTAACAGACCGAAAAAAGTAAGCAGGAAGTTCTGCCATATTGGTCTCACCTGAAAGGCAGAATTGTGTTCTGGCACCACATTTGTTTTTTCCAGCACCACAACTGTCCGGCCAATGATATCAAGATATGAATAAGTGGTCTGCACAAACAACACAAAAAGGCAATTTTAATGGAAGTAAGCCTCAAATAAAAAAGTTTTACAATAACTAGCTGTAAAACTACACGATTGAAGTTAACTAATGAGTAAAAAGATCACTAGAGAGTAAGAGAACAAATTATAAGCTAATAAAGATCATTGTTGATAATGGCCAATGGTGAGCAACAATAAAAAAAAATGATCGCCAAATAAGATGGTCACTCCTACTCAACGGGTCAATGATTTGCTTTTACAAAAAATAAATGGTCGCTAAATAAGGAGTGACTTTATTTTCTGCATAAAGTGGTTTTACAAAAAGTTAACGATTTTACACAATATTTCCTCCGCTCCATTGAATTGTTTACGTTTTCTATTTTAGTTCGTTCCATTTGATTGTTTACGTTTCACTATATGGACATCATTTGATCAATTAAATGACCCACATACCCTTATTTACTTTTGTACTTCTTGGGGTGTAAGTGCCAAAAGGTGTGGGGATAATATGAGGGTATTTTGTAAACGTAAACAATTTAATGGAACGAGGAAGTATTTTTTTAGATAGTAGTATTCACTATTCAGCCATATAAGGGTCGAAGGGGAAGGTGGATGCTGATACAAAGTCTTGGTGTTATTTTTAGTTTTTAAAAATTAAATATGTCCAAAATTTGTGAAATGAATGTTACATAATTTAATATGTCTATATATATAACTTTGGTGTGTATACCTTTTAAATTTACCATTTACGATGCATGTTTTAATTTATGATTTTAACATAAATTTATCAACCTCATTATGAGACATATTCACTCCTTGGTTGTTACTATTGCTATTTCCACTACCTTTGTTACTTTCATTATACCCGGTAACACTAATTGTTAATTATACTACTACTGTTGTTAATACTTACTATTGGAACTTTTATTAATCATGCTAGGCTGCTACTACTGATATTAATTTTACAACTCATGCTAAAACTATTGTTACTTTCTATACCCTCGCTAATATTATTGTTACTTTTATTACTCGGATTGCTGATTATAATTATATTCATCATGTAAATTCAACAATGAGCTAATTCCGAATTTTAAATAATTTAACCTTGAATGAGTTAAAATGTGTTATTATTTGATTTGTTGAGAAAACAAAGAAACTTTTTCTCTTAAAAACCGGAACATGTGTCCATTAGCAACGCTACGTCCTTCATACACAATCAACCCTCTTTCTCTATCTAATTTTTTCTCTTTTCATCTTTCAACCATTAGTAGTCGACTCTTCATCTTTTTATCATATACTTCCCACATAAGCCTTATTTAAAATAAATTAGTAGTCGACTTTTCATCTTTTTATCATATATACTTCCCATATAGGCCTTATTTAAAATAAATGCCATTATTTTATTTTTCTTAAATACTACCCATCTACCCACATAAACATCATTTACTCCACTAAACCTATCCACCAACCCATGTAGAGCCAATATAATGGTTGACATCGTACATTACCCACTAGCCCCACTCTTCGCCGGAAACCGAATCGACTCCAGCGAACAGCCGGCGAGCCTTCAGGAACATCCACAAGTGCACCACAAACCGCCATCACCGACCAAACTTACTCCTAGGCTTCACCATCTTCTTGGGTTCCTAATTCATAGACAGGATGCTCTTGCCCTAAAGTAGGTCGAGAGAGCTCAAAAAGACGCTGCCTCCGGCTGAATCAGGCAATCATCATTCACCATCTTTCTAGTCGAGTAATTTGAATTGACGAAGTTTTCCCGGACGGAGTTGACTTTGTAAGTGATATTGATGCTAGTGATGGTGGGGGCAATAGTTCTGTAATGGCTTAGAGAAGATGAATGGTCATGAGAAGGTGTTGATGTGTTAATCAAAGAATTATCTAAACATATTGTTGAACCAATGTGTTGAATGGTTATGAGAAGGTGCTTATGTATTTGATAAATACAATGAAAGCATGAGGTCTCACTCTCACTTTCACTATTATTGATTTTCATTTTCTAGAAATTCTTATTCAAGTTTTAAATGGGTTTGATAAAACGATTCGGATAGAGGGCATCTGACCTGTTATTTTCGTATTCAAAATTCAGATTTCCAAAGTGGTTCGGAGTGGTTATCGGATATGGATATCCGTGTTAGTGGACGCTTTGCTCCTTTATTTTCTACAAAATAATTGAACTATATGAGTTAGAGGACAACTTTGTCCAATTAATGAGAGTGCTTCAAATTGGATTTTCTGGATTCTTATGCTGCCACAAGAGCAGTTTGAGGGTCTTTTTTATATATACTCCGTATATAATTATAATTTGATACTAGATAGTGGATAGTGGATATTTGATACTAGATACTAGAAGTTAAACCAAAGCTAATATGGTATACGTCTAACAAAGTATCCATCTTCCCTCCCAACCCACAGCTAACAAAGTCCAACCAAAGCTGATATGTGCTCCTCGTAAGAATAGGCAGCTAATTATTTACACAATGAGACGTAACGAAAATGTCCAACAAATGCATGAACAATAAGAAGAGTTTCCGTTTCTCAAATAGAGGGGTTTAGGTTTTCTGATTAGGGTTTGGGTGGGTTTGGGAGTATTTATATTAGTTTTTTTTTTTGTTTTAATCTTAACCATTCATTTATTTGATCTAATGGTCTAGATTAGGACTCATGGACTCACCTAAGAAAGGTGGACTTATGTGATCTTATTTCTATATATATATATATAAACAAACACAACTGAAGCTACTAGAAGAATTTACATAGTCATTCATACTTATTAGAGGGAATAAACGCAGAACATAAAGTGCTAAAGCATTCCTAAAAAAATCATCCTTTGATATCAAGAACTAACTCCTTCCCATTTTGGACATACACTAAAGGTAGACTTAGCCAAAGAGTCTCACCCATTAGTTTGAATATTGGACTTATTCGTAAACATGAAATCGAAGTTAGGAAATTTCAAAGGAAAGAGTGATAACCACTTTCCCAATAATGCATATTTTTTTATGAACCATTTGAGTACACCGTAAACCACCTCATCTTTGATCGTAAGAGTACCTCTCAACTACTAGATGATCCTTCTTTTCGTCATTAGTCCTTGACCACAAAAAGGTTCCTCGTAATTATTCGAATCCGTTTTGCTCTTTTTGTACCCCAATTAGTAGGACATAAGCGAAAGGAAGACAGCAACGTATAATCATCATTACTTATCCTTCAAAATAGACATAAGGCCTTATCCTTGGAACCACATTGAAATTATCCCACGTATCCACCTAGATAGAACATGACCTCTAAAGTTCTCCCTACCACCAACATTCGGAGGTACTTTCATGGAAAACGACCCTATATGAGTTCCCACACTTTGCAGAAAATCTAAGTCTCCAAATTACAAAAATCTCACTTAAAGGATTGAAACTCTAGTGACGAGACGGATTTTTCACAAACTCGGTCAGTAGTGAATTCCAGAAACAAAAACCTCCTCAATTAAGATAATTCTCCCATTACAGCCAGGCCAGTTATTATTCTAGCTTACTGTGAGAGTGTCATCATAGTTCAGACCTTAGATCTCCTAACTATTGCCGAGCCCGTTCAAATTTCAGCTAAGCATCTTCACACTCATAATCTACTAATGGTTAGTAATGTCTTAGCTTGGGTAAGAAATCACCCTTTTTCCTACTCAACTAACCAGGAAGGAGGAGGGGGTTAAGAGTTAGAAAGATGTATGATTATCACAGGTAACTTGGAACGACACTAAATGAGGAGTAACAGAATAGAAAAAAATTACGAAGGATCCAACTTTCCCTTAAAGTTGATCTCAAACCAAAAAGGAGACCATTTTCTTTAAAGAACATGATGCACAGAAAATCAATGATTAAAATTGCTACATAAATCATAACAAGACTCCTCAAACAACAGGTTAGAAGTCAGTGCAAACAAAAAAGGACAACCAAATTACCAAAATAAGTAAAATCAAGATTGTATTTCGAAAGTAATACTCTACCTCCAAATGTTGCTCTACTGCGAAAGGTACCACAACAGTTGGATCGTTTGACCCTTCTGGCAGAGCTACCTGCATTCCGGATTCAGATAAAACAGGATCAACAATAATACGAGAATGGGGAAACATATTCTAAGGTAACACATAAATATCTTCAACATACTTTTATGGTTAGCTTGTCAACAACAGTCTCTTCAATAGGACAACCAAAAGTAAAGTTCAGATAACGCCTGCCATCACTTGACTCAAAAAGGAAATCCTCCAGTGGTAAGTTATATCCAACAACAAAGGTAGCTCTCCAACCTCCAAATAGTGGATAGCGAGGCTCTATTTCCAGCTCTGACTGTCAATAGGGCAATATTACACATTAGTTATAGAATTTAGCTTCGTGAAACTGATATTGCTATAGGACACTTGTAGGAACATTGAGGACACACTGGCAATTTAAATGTCTTCTAGCAAATCCTTTGGAATTTGTAACTCCACTGTTTGGAAAACATGAGTGTGGGGAACATTTCCGTACATTTAGAAAAAAGGTAGATAATTTACTTCAACAACCATAAGCCAGAGTACAAATAATGAAAAAGAGAGGGGTGCGGTGGAGGGTCTGTCTAGTATTACATAAACAAGGTAAAGTGGAAGAGGATTCATGTGCAGCAGAGTCCATGAGGATCAAACTCATAGGCATGCGCTTTATGGATACAGGTTAATGTAAAACCTGAATCATGACAACTTTATCGCATTGATTCTCCGCAACAATGCAAGTTTGGAGATGGTTCGAGGGCAGATGATCATAAAGTAGCACTGGGGTTCCTTTTACGGCATATCGAAAAAGAAAAAAAAAACAAATGAACTTTGGAAATGGCTCCACTCTTCGATGCTTCAGACTTGCCATTCAAGACACAACAACAACATTACCCCAATCCCTCGTTGGCTCCCGCAAATTGCGGGGTAGGGGGGTCGATGTACGCAGTCTTGCCCTTGTGTTAGCATTGAAGACATTCTTTTAAGTCCTTTGTGTTAGCATTCAAGGCAATCTTTTGAGTTTTAAATAGTGCATTCAAAAATTTTGAGGGTTATTTCAAATTTTCAAACGGATACTATTATATACGGAGTAATAAATTTAGGATCACATTTTAAATACAGTTATTCGAAACACTCTCTTAAATGGTTAATTTAAAATTTTTAGACACAACGAAAAAATTCAAGTGAAATAAATTTGTTGACAGTATGGTATTCTTAATATAAAAATATATGAGGTCTTTTGTATGGAGATCTTTTGGGAAATAAAAAGACATCAAAACAAATTATTTAATTATATAAATAAATTGCTATGCCAGTAACATAGAAGGAAATAACGACATTAACTAGAGGTGGAATCATGATTAAGCCTTATATTTTCAAATAACCAAAGTCGAATTAGCAAGGTACTATAATTTAGTGTTAGGTTATTGTAAGCAAAATAAAAATCATTATAGATAGAATACTAACACATTACGGAGTAATATTTATGTACATTGTCACTAATTTATTGCAATAGTATAGTTATATGAATAGAAGTCATAATAAAATATGTTACAATATGAGAACTCATTTAGTAATTATTTTTTGTTCAACAACTTGCATGGAAGTTACATTTTAAATTGAAAGAACATGAATAAGTGTCAACATAACTAGGAGTCGACGACAGAATCAAATCATAGGGTCAGATCGTAAAATTGTGTTGTTATTCTAGATTTCAGGGTTTTTATCGAATACGATTGTAAGATCTTTCAAACAGAAGATTCTATCTAGGATCGGTATCCGTCTCATCACACGGTTTTACGATCTGGATCGGGATTGTGACAACAACGGTTATAGCCAAAGGTATCCAACATGAAATTATGCCGAACATCAAACACCCAATATGAATTTCGCTCCCTTGGGTGGTACAAAATAATGTAAACTGTGTTTGGCACCAACGTTGATTAATTTCGAAACTTACCCCCGTTGTTGCACCATAAATGCGCACGAATATGGGCATCAAAACCGGAAAACAGCCTCGAAACATCCCAAAAATAATTGACATAGCATATCTATCCTCGCATGATTCTCAGTCATGCACAATGTAAGGTATAAGCAAATGGTGAGAAAGTTACCTTCTTTAAGCCCACTCGCAAATGTGAAGACGAGATATTTCCTATATTGTCTCTATAGTAAACAGAGTGAACTCTAGGAGGCAGTCTTGCTAAGAGCCTCTTGAATGAAGCTGCACCACTTACAGAAGGCCGAGACTGATATTCCACCCTGCCAAATATACCAAATAAAAATATATTTTGATAGCAGAAATAGGCATTTAAATGTAAGACAGACATGAACAAAATAAAATTCAGTGAAGTGTTAGAGAACAAGAACAACTAAAAGGTACATGCTAACATCAAAAGCTGATCTTTTTCAGGCCATATAGCAGTCTATTAGGTGGTATATGGAGACACCGGACTGAAACATTAGAACAATAGAGATCAGACTACTGCAATAATCCTTTCCATCCCAGTATCAATAACTCTTACAAAATCAAATATCAACACCTTGCATTGACTTACTCTCCCCTCCCTGCACCCGGAACTGACAACATTAACCCAACTTTGAGGGAGCAAGGAAGACATATCTGAGCATCTATTGTTAGTGCTATAGCATTTCAAATAACGACACATACACCTGCATTTCTGGGAACATGAGTGCATATGGTAGAGCAGCAACAAACAAAAAACTCAATAAACTCAAGATAGTGTTTGGACACCTGAAATTGATTTAAATTCTATCATTTCATTCATTTGAAATAGGTAAATCGAAATCTTGAATTCTAGTTTCAATTCTTTTGCCTGGCTAAATATTAACTTCAAGTCCCCTAAAGTTTTCCACTAGTGTTTGGGAACAACAAACACTTCAATCAGAACTTATCTTTCATAATAAATTGTTTAAATACTTTTAAATTTATAAAAGACTTATCTTATATACATAATACATACTATACGCATCAAAATTCGAGTTAGAAAAGAAATGATAACTTAACTACAATTAAAAAGATGAGTAAACTTATTAAAATTATCAGTCTATTTTGCAGCCATAAATAAATCCAAACATCTATCCAGATGGTTAAAGTTTGGTCACAACTAATTACTAAAACCGCTACAATTAATATAAAAAAAATTGCTCAAATGAATGTGATTGAAAAACATTGGTGAATCTGGAGTGCTGAAATTGTTGACCAAAGAGAAGCTACTGTTGAAGTCCGTAACTATCAGTCGATTTTTCTCAATTGCAAATTCGATCTATTGAATGAAAGGTATTGATGTTCAATAAATTTGCTTTTACAGATTACAATAGTACAATCTGATCTCACAAAAAAGGCAGGTAGACGGAGAGATTGTAATAGATAACTTGGAAAGATAAAGGAGACAGGGAGAAAGAGTATTTAAGAGTGTGTAAGGTGTTGAGAGCATATTGAGAGTGACTGATTATAAAATGACGAGGGGATGGAGGACGGCAAATTTTTGGAGCTAGCAAGCGTTATATTTGGATGAAATCTAGATTCTCAAATGAAATTTTATTTTCCAAATAGACCGTAAAATTATTTAAGCAATGCAATGCAATGCAAATCACAAAGTAGAGGCAATGTTATTAGCTCCAACACAATACTGCGAACCCCCAAAAACCGCAAAAAATACAAGGCATACCTGGAAAATACACCTTTAAGTCGAGCACCAGCATTTACCAGACTGTAGTGATCTCTAACTTGTACGCTACCCCAGTGTGAGATTTCAACTTCACGTACAAGCTCGTCAACAACAGCAAATGGGTTGTTGTTCTCAAAGTGAACAATGATTGGGGAAAATGAGTATGGAGCTTGATCAGTATATGGCCCATATGTCAATTCCTGACCAGCACGGTGGGTGGGCTCCACATTCGTAAATGATTCCACTCGAGTACTGGGAGTCCTAATTATGGTAGCTTGTTGTTCAATATGATAAGGAGATAATATGATGGCACTGTCACGGTAATGAACCAATTGAGATTCTGACTGACTTATTTCGGATGGGAAAGGTTCAAGGGACTGTGTTAATATGTAAAGGATCTCTAAGGTTACAGCGTCATTTGACTTTAGGGGTTCAAGTAAATTTATGGAGAAGTATTTGGTCCCACTTGGACCATCAGGTAGCTTAGGATTGACGTCAACAGTAGTGTGTTTTTTCTTTTTCTTCTTTACAACTTCTACTGCTGCCTTCAACAATGCTAGATGATCAACCTGATTTGGTGGAAAAGCAAGGACGACTTCTGATGCAGGAGACGATCCTCTGTTTTCAACCTGAAAGGCTCCAACAGATCAGACTAACCTTAACGCTAGTACAAGACAATCTCACATGTGACACTAAAGCTATGTCTTTATCTATTCCTCACTTTTTTATAAGGTTAATGGCTGGTCTTACATGAGAGACTAAGCTATCTCGATACATATAACTCGTATAAGCTTTTGTTATCAGATTACAGATGATAAATATAACAAAATTGGCTAAGCTTCAACCTATTAACTACTTCCCCATTTTGACTAAGATCTTCCTACTTAATCTTGGTCTCCAAGAGGGCACTTTGACCCTATTGTTAAGCATTTATATATTAAGTTTTTTTGGTTGAAATTATAGTTTTCCAAAAGATTGTTTAATTATGTATGTAAATTGTTTAGCATAACATTCTAACATTATATATTTTTCAGTGGATTTGAAGTCCAAATATCGAAACTTTGACCTCAAACAGTCACATAGGAAGAGAACACGTTGAAATGGAAGGAGTACTAACAAGTAAGTAGTACCTACTCCCTCCTTCCCAATCCTTTGTTCACCTTTTTTTATTCTTTATGACAGGTATTTTCACCAAAGACATTCAGATGATAGAGACAAAGGGAGTAACTAGTTCATATTCAGGATTGAAAATCTCAGACGAGGACATTTTTAGCTAACTGAGATTCAATTGTTCAAATGCAGGAAATGGAATCAATAGAAAATTAATAACCCAATTCATATGATAAATAAAAATTCATCTTCATAGAACATTAATGAATTCCTTTTCACTGAACAATAAATTGGATATAGAAGGATTACCTTAAGAGTTAAGAACACCTTGATAATGTGAGAAGTCAAATCGATCTGCATCAACATAAATCCCCAAAATTATTAGGTTGAAATTAAAAATTGAATTAAGGATGAAGGAAACAATTAAGGATCAAATATTACTTACGCGGCGTTCAGCATTGGTGATGCGGAGATCATGATCGGCGACAGCAGAGAGCATCAAGGTGAATAAAAAAATGAGCGGAATAGCTTTAGAAACCACATTTGCATTTCTGAGATTAGTCGCCATGGTTGGTTGATGACTTGATACTGTTACTCAAACTCACTGCTACACCACCAAGACCTTGATTTATACAGAGTAGGTCTGTTGACTTGAATTTGCCTACACTAGTTTCTTCTTTACCTTTGTTTTGTGTTATTTTTAAGAGAATACACCTAGAAATGTCCCAGAGACGGGTCGGGTGGGTCTCGGCGTCTCGCCCCACACCTCCTAGTTTGGGCGGAGATAGGCTTGGTAAAATTGAACTGATTTGATAAAGTTAATCCGAGACCCTACAGTGACCCGAAGTTGACCCAAAAGTGTAATACTCCGTATTTTATGAGTCACTCGGTCGAGTATCGTGGATTGAGGGGGTGTGCAGCTTAGATCGAGTATATGTAACACCCCTACTTACCCATGAACCTTAAGCAACATTCCCATGTAAGGTGGGGTACCATCTTGATTGCCCGAGGTAAGTAGATACTTCCTCCATTCAACTCCACTCTACCAAATTATTTTTTCACGTTTGCCGAGACATGTTTTACGCGGTAAATATCGTTAGCTACGTGTTTGCAAAAATTATAAAAGTTGGATATTAATAATGTACTCGTAAAGACGAATCAAACACGATCACACATGAATATATTTTCACTTATATATTGAGAGAAAATTGCAATTAGATGCCGACTCATGAATAGTGTGCAAAAATGAAAGTGGTAGAGTGGAGTTGAATGGAGGAAGTATCAAATAGCAAATCTCAAAAGATTTTAAGTGCTTTATAAATCAAAATACTGGAATATCAATGCTCAATTTGGAATACAAATTAATCTGACTCAAACGATAATTGTAACACCCCCTTTTATCAAAGAGCCTTACCAAGGGGAGTGCTACCTACTCGGTTGCCCGAGATAGTATATATCAAATAGACCATAATGAAACAATATTTAAATCAATATAAGTTTAATGCGATTACAACGGAAATCTCAAATAGAAGATCAATACAAAAGTCTCCAAAATCCAATGTAGTAAACTCGTAGTGAAAGTCCAAACAAGCAAAGACACAAGCGAAAGCTATAACTCGTCATCCAACGGCAATCCCATCCTATCCCAAAGCATGCTCAAACGGATTACCTGCTAAACTTCTGCTCACTATTCCCCAATGGATCTCAGCAATTTTGCAAACAAAGAAGGGATCAGTACAACTATACATCAATTACATCAACACAGCAACAACACAATCATAGGAAAAGATCAGTATAATCTCCAGACTCTGGTAACCGAGTTCCCGTCAAAACGCTAACCCCTGCATGTGCCAGACTGCATCTATGGACACAGTATCTCTTATCGAATTCCAATCACAATGGGTAATCCCTCCCGATGTCAGGCCGCAAGACTACACATCAAAATCCCCGCTCATCGCAACGAGCGTTCCCGACTCATTAATATGCATATCCCCTTTGTGACGGGACTCACAAGAGGCAAAACCTGGGGTGTGGAACCATCTCCCGAAAATGGTCTACCAATATCAATCACAACCAATGTCACAATCATCATCATTGATCATCACAAAAATCATCATCAACAATCAATAACAAACCAATATATAATTGTACTAAGTAGGGAAACCCTACCTCAAAGCAATCCGCAAGTATGACAAGCAAAACTAGAATTGATCTTCTACGAATTCTCCTCCTAATAATAATACAATAATCTAAGATCAAAAAAATCAAGCATAATTACTAAAACTCAACCCTAAATCAGATTAGGGTTCTAATATGCAGCAATTAACGTCATACACATAACATCAGAAAATTCTTACTAGGCGAAATAAAGTGTAAAGAATTAACTATGATGCTCTTAAAAGCTTGTATCTTGAGACAAAAGTTAAGACTATTTGTTGTCTCGGTTTATTAATTTAAGAATAAAAAGGTTAATACTTTATACCAACTTTTCATATAAAAAGAGTCAATTTTGATTATTTCAATATCTCTTCTATCTCAACATTTCTCATTCAATCGTATCTCATCTCATTACTCCACATATACTTAACATGCATCAGTCATACCATTACCAATATAACACTTTCATCAGTAGCATACAGCCAACGCATAACATACATCACATTCCCGATAGACCATGTAGTTACCGACTAAGAGATATAAGGGCAAGGTTGCGATTTTTGGACGTCTCCCAAATCTTTGTGGAAGCACCAGATAACTCTTACCCGGGTTCATTTTAATTTGACACTCCTAAGTTCATTGGGTTAATTTGTTTTAGGTTCCAAAATCGTCGCTCTGATACCAATTTGTAACACCCATATCTACCAAGGAGCCTTACCAAGGCCTACTTTAGCCAACGAGAGTGCTACCATCTCGGTTGCCTGAGGTAGTATATATCAAATAGAACATAATGAGACAATATTTAAATCAATATACGTTTAATGCAATTACAGCAGAAGTCTCAAATAAAAGATCAATAAAAAAGTCTCCAAATTCCAACGTAGTAAACTCATAATGAAACTCCAAACAATCTAAAACACAAGCGGAAGCTAAAATATGTCATCCAACGGCAATCCCATCCTATCTTAAACCATACTCAAACGGATTACTTGCTAAACTCATGCTCACCATACCCTAAAGGATCACAATAGTTTTGCAAACAAAGAAGGGGTATGTACAGCTATACATCAATCACATCAACACAGCAACAACACAATCATAGCAAAAGATCGGTATCATCTCCAAACTCCGGTAACCGAGTCCTCGTCAAAACGGTAACCCCTTGCCGGTGCCAGAGTGCAGCTCAGGACACTGTATCTCCTATTGGATTCCCATCACAATACGTAATCCCTGCAGCCGATGCCAGACCGTAGTGCTGGACATCAAAATCCCCGTTCATCGCAACTAGTTTTCCCGGCTCATTAATGTGCACATCCACCTTGTGACGAGAGTCACAAGAGGCAAAACCTGGGGTGTGGAAACATCTCCCGAAAATGGTCCACCAATATCAATCACAACCAGTATATAATTGTACTGAGTAGAGAAAGCCTACCTCAAAGCAATCCGCAAGCATGACAAGCAAGACTATAATTGATCTTCTACGAATTCTCCTCCTAACAATCATATAATAATCTAAGATCAACATGTGAGAAATATCGGTATATTTCATCATGAAATTTAAGGATTATAACGAAATCATAATATATGAAATGCGAGTCATAAACGAAATGCATAATATAAAACATAGAGATTAGAATCAACCTCCGGTCTTAGCAATATGGCCTAAGAACAAATATCGAGATTGATATTCTCCTAATCGTTGCACCCAAGATGCTCCGAGAAATGCCTTTTTCTTGTGCTAGAATGAATACAAAAATTACTAATAATATTTTGTGAGAAGTAATGATAAGAAATGTAGAGAAAGAGATGATAAAAATCTGAATTTTTTTTTCTCTTCTCCTCTCCCTTTAACCGTCCAAGTCAAGTGGAGAAAAGAGAGGAGATATTCCCTCTTTTTTCTCTACTTTTTTTTAGGTTGTTAGTTATTTTATTTTAATGTATAAAATGTGTATGTATCATTATTGTCATTTATGTTGTCACGTATTAATATGTCCATACTGAAAGTCCATAGACCTTAATTAGACTCCTCTAACTAGTTGCTAAATTACTTGTTAATTTAGTATTTAATGATCTATGTAACATGCATGCATATATAAAGACATTTATATAAAAGAAGAAATTTCCTCACATTGATATGGAAATAATATGGGCACAACAAGAAGTCCTTCTTGTTGTTCTTGAGCTAATAATATGGATGAACAAGAAATCTCCAAACTAGAAGACCTCCTTCAAGTTGCACCAAGATGACACCAAATAATCTACCCTTATTATTAACTAGATAATAAGATAGATAATATACTACTAATATTAGACTATATTACTACACTAGTAATACTTATGAAATATTAGTATATGAGAGTTTTTAGTGAGAAGAAGGATTTTAGAGATAAGTGTAAAATTGCACAAAAATGAAGTAGTCTAAAATGAACAACAATTGTTCATTATAAAGGCCTTTTGGCCGGACCATGTAGTCCATAATTGGACTCTTATTTTGTTCAATTTGATCACATGCATTAGAGTGGAGTGTTGTAGAAAAGATGATGATTGTTTTCTACTTGTTATGTCACTTTCAAATGCTAACTAAAGAGTTACAACAAGAACAACAATCATCACCATGTAACTACAATGTAACCGGCCATCATGGCCTAGTTTGGTCCATATTGATTTTTGATATTTGTCTCACAAATACTTATTGATCATATGGTTAATTATCTTGTATAATTAAGTGTTAATTTGATCATATAACAATTATATGACTCAATTAAACAAATAATATGTACTTAACATTTTAAGTAATATTTTACCATTATATCAATATATAATGGGTCCCACAATGCTTAGTTAATTTATTTTACAACTCCTTGTAAATATAATTAACTAATTACCTCTATCTCAAAACCTCAACTAATTTAGTAATTTAACGATTAATTACTAAGTTAAATCTTATTTAATCGTATTAAAATAAGATATAAATTTATTAGTCAATTATCGCATAATTGAAAAATAAGCTTAATCGAATTTGAGTTCTTAACTCAATTTCTAACAATTAACTCTCGTACATATCGAATATATGTAATGTACTAATTAACTGTATCGTATACAAATAATTAGTTACTATTTGGATTTCATCCTTTAGGTGTGACCGAAAGGGATCAGTTGATCACCGCCGTCAAACGACAATAACGTCAAACTCTAGTCAGCCAACCGTTATTGATTTACGTTAATCAACTGACTAATCATATATATAGTCAATAAATATCCCAATTATATTCCTTAATAAGATTTATTATGTGGCGCACTATTGTGGAGGACACCTACTCCAACAATCTCCCACTTGTCTGACACAAGTGTGCGTCACCGATTCTCTTGTCTCTTTATCACATCTCCCACTCAACGCAAGGTGTCTTTCAGGTCGCACTTGCGATTGACAATATCTAGAGTGGTTTTCTCGATATGGAGAGTAACTGTCTGACCGGAAAATCTACCATAGATCTCTTTCCGAGCGTGGCCACGCATTTACAGTAACTTCTCCTCGAGTGGCCTAAAGATGTTTTTACCCAACGTGGGTGGACAATTCATGTTGATCATGCTACTCTGTAATGATGCAGATCACCATGATCCAGAAGAAGTCCGCATTCGCCTCCTTTTATCCACTACTAGAACATCACAACCAAACCATCGGAAACTTTCACCGACTCAGTAGACTGTCGCCATGTCAAAAGAATCGACTTATAGGAATAAAGATAGAATAACCCTGCCACACGACCAGGCACAATCATTGATTTAAGGGTCTCTCTACAAATGTCACTGTCCGACAGAGTGTCATACATTACTGTCTATGTAAACTACGCAGTCATTCCATGCCCCATGGTGCTGAACCACCATCAGATCGACTTACAATCTAGTCATTTCGAGTACGTCCCTCCTTGAGTGACTAGGACAAAATACTAGTTCGTCAGTTCACTTTGAATTGGGTTCAACCCTTTCTTTCAACGAAATTCGATAACACAGTATTAAATTTAGTCAAACTAAATAAAGGAGTTTTTACTGAACTCTAACAATGAATGCGATTATCAAATATTTGGAAAAATTGATACGCTATCAATAATTTCATATCTCATAATCTCTAGCAATTCAGGTACATATTTCAATCCCATTGAAATGACATGACTATCATGTTCAGCATGCAAAATGCATGGCTAATGGATTAGCAATACTTGCATCTTTCCCATCGTTCTGATTGCTATTTCTCTTTGTCTACGTAATTTCATATTACATAAAACTTTATGAGTACGCGTCTAGGTTTGAATCTAGACTTAGGACTCTTGGCCTAAATGTAGCTCTCACTGTTTTACCAGTATCATGGGATAGGATATACAATTACAGGAACTACTTCTAGTCCCTCCAATACAGTCCAATCCAAGCTACCTTCATATGCATCATCATATGACGCAATGTGCTCCATTTCCGTTGTGAAATCCGCAATGATAAACTGCCTGGAACATTTCCATCGAATACATGGCATTTATATTTTAAAATGTCACTCCTACTTGGAACCTTTCCAATAGTCTTTTCTGCTTGGAACTCTTCCAACAGATAAATCTTCTATAAAACACAGGCAGCTCGTGATTTCAAATCACTTTGATCAGTTTGGAAACTGAAGTCTGTGTAACCCTTACACGCAACTCATTTTAAACTCCAAACACATGGAACATATCTTTTAGTCCTTCGCAAGTACTAAGGATGTTCTTTATGGCTATCAAGTGACTCTCACTTTTGATTGCAAATGATTCGTCATACTCAAAGCATGCGAAATGTCGGATTGAGTATACATCACAGCGTATATAATTGATCCCGCAGCGGAAGCAAAAGGACTCAATTATGATGTGTTCAACTTCCTTGAACTAGTCAAAGATCTTATCAATATAAGAATTTTGACTCAATGCTAATATCCTTTTAGATTTATCTCCATAAATCCAGATATCTAAAAGATGTATTCTACTTCTCCAAAATCTTCCATCATCTAAAATGATCAATATGTCTCCACATATAAGACTGATGAAAACCATATTACTCCCACTAAACTTCATGTATAAACATAATTCCTCGAGATATCGAGAAATATTTTATGACATGATTGACACACTAATTCCAACTCTTTAGTGCTTACTTAAGACATCCTCTTAAGCTTGCAAATTAACTTAGGATAGTTAGGATCTACGAACCCACAGGTGAATATAAAATATACTACCTCTTCTAGAATCGTATTCAAGAAGGTGGTTCTTGAGATCCAGTTGGCATCATACTATTATGATATGCTGTAATCGCTAAGTATATTCGAATGGATCAAAGAATTAAGGTTGGTGCAAAACTCTTTGCCTACCAAGTTATCTTTGAAAACATTTTAATGTTCATCCATGCAAATTTCGATCTTAAAAATCAATTTACATTGAAGAGGTCGTACTTCTTCAAGTAAAATTTACCAGGTCACATACCTGACCATCATGCATGGAGTCCATTACGAATCGTATGACTCTAAGCCATATCAAGAAGTTGGGACTAAAAAACAGTCTTTTATAAGTCGCATATTAGAATTCATCACTATAAAGGAGCGATAAAATTCCACCTGACCTCCTAGGTTCCGAAGAAACAACTACTGAACAAGCAATTAGGAAAACTTTTTTCGGACCATATGCTCAGTTTGTGGCTCTTGAAACATTTTCTCCCACTCTGTCTTATCAAGAAATAATCGTATTTTTATTGAAAGACAACATCACGAGTCACAAACGCTTTGTTCTCGTGGTCAATGTGGGATTATTGAGCACTTGTTTCATTCAAATAACTTATAAATTAGGTACGCTACCTACCCATATCGTATATGGAATGAAATCAGACTGTTTTAAATGTGTTTTAATATGGTGGGAAAAGAAATAGCAGACAAAAATATTAAGATCCCAAGGTTAGTCAAATGGCTCATTTTGACTTGATAAAGACAAAACCATATCGTATAAGGTTCTGTTTCTCTATTCAACAACACCTTATCTAATAATGTGTGTTAGAGAAGTTAACTTGTGAAACCATTTCACAATACTTTTGGTGAAAATCAAAGTCAATACTTAGATATTTATAGTTACGATTTAGTCGTAAGTCCTTGATCTAATGCTCTAGTGGTTAACTACTTCTCATTGAAGCTCTTTGAACTTTTCAAAGATTTCTCTTAGCACCTCATTAAGTAGAATCAAACATAATATCTACTTAAATCGTCGGTAAATCAAGTGAAGTAATCATTACCATCTCTGGTTGTGTTTGTTATTGGACCACACGTATTCTCATGTAATGGGGCCAATAATTTACTAGTTCGATTTCCTTTTCAACAAAAGGGCACGAATCATCTTGCCTTGAATACAAGATTCGCACACACCATAAGATTCAAAATCAGATGGGTTAGGGATAGTTGTTAATACTAGCCTCTTAATGTGCTACACAATCCAGAATTAAGATTAGACATAGGTCACCAATTTTGAGCCTTTTTCAATCTATATGACAAGTAATTACTAGTTTAGGTCAAGAATATAATTACCTTTGATTGGTATGGGATAACCATTGACCAAGTATAGGCATAAAAAGATACAACGTTTGTTCTATTCACAAAAGTGAAACACTTGTGTCGTACACAAAAGTGGATACTATATTCTTTATTTAGAGGTATAATAACGTTTATTAATGTATACCTCTAAATTCAAGACTAGATTGATCACATTATAACTTTTATATGTCTCTATGAAAATAGAACTACAATAGTTATATTTCCCTTGTAGGTCGACATTTAATCATGGTTAGTCGTCGCACGAATCATTATTATATGCATTGAATACATTGATGAAAACCATAATGGGTATCTGATACCCAAAACTTGCATTTTAGCAAAATAAATGTCGATCATATAGATATTATGGGTGAAAAATACACCCAATTTCTAACTTTTTAGAAAACTTGGGGCAGATTCTTTTCTTGTGTCCTACACTGTAAAATAGAATCGTCAAAAGTTGGGTTCGACACCTTGCTTGGGTTTTGACTTTACTATTCAAAATAGTCTTGCCTTTTTCCCTTGCCTTGTGTCAAAGTCGAGCCAACCTACTCTTGAACCTCGTCTTAACAATTAAGAATATAAACATCATTCTTAGTGCTCCCACTCACTTTCATGAATCTCTACTTAGACAAGTATATTGGAATTATTGTGAAGACTATTCTTCATTTCATTCATGGTTTTACCTTCAAAAGGATAAACTTTTCATGAAGTGACTACGGTATTTGGTTATTCACGATTTTAAATAAATCGATTAACCTAGTCGTCCCAACTGATTTGGCCTCTTTTAAGGTAAGCCTCGATAAGGAGCATTATGACGACATACCAAAATACAAATATTTTCTTTGGAGAAAAAATTTGATGTACCATTGTTATAAGAAGGCGTCACAAAATATTCAAAAAACGCTTTTGACTAAGTGTGACTTATTCATTTACTCTTCATAAGAGACATTTGCAATGGTGAATATGAGGATCAAAAGATAAAATTCATTTTGTCTTTAGCTACGGTGCTATAAACAGAGATTGCAATCAAAATACTACCGTATAAAATAATGGAAACCTTTTCCACGATTGAACGGATTTATAAGTTCATAGAAGAAAAATAATTGTCATTGCGCGAATAAAAATAAATATCAACGGAAAATAAACATTCATTGCTTATATATAATTTACTTGTAAAACAATTTTAAACAAGTCACTCATATAATGACCCCTCACGAAATTATATAAGTGATTCCAAGACCCATCTTTAGACAAAAAATAGTCATCGTATGCTACCTTTATCTAAAAATGGTAAGTCAATACTTGACTAATTCTACCCTTAGAACTCTTGGTTGACGGATTTCAACTAAATCCATCTCCTAGTCCCAAGATAACGCTTATCTCATTGAGTCCAATCCAATTTTAGCTTGTGATCATATCACCCTACTTACCCGAGGTAAAAAGGGACCCACGAGCGTGGTAGCCCTAATGAACACGGGGTTCATAGGTGTTACTAATTGGTAAGGCTAAATCTCAATTTTTTTTAAGTTATGTGAGAGGTCTTGTCAATTTTGTTATTAATTCCCTATAAGCGAACTAAGTCGGTGAATTGTGAATAACGTTGAATTGACAATAACGGTAAATAAAATGCATGTGTGACGATTTTGGCATGAGCGAAAATAAAGCAAGCAATCAAGCAACAATAAAATCCTAGTATGGCCACCTAGCTAATTAAAATTAACTAGATAGTTACAAATTCGGAAACCAACTCCTTGGTCCCTTGCCTCTTCACTTGGAACACCTTCCAAAATGGCACCGTCTCGAGGGAGTCACCGGTCTTCATAAAATAATTACAAATATACAAATATACAAATTCCTATTATACATTTATTCTATAAAATAAAATTATGAAATTATACAAACCGGCGATACGAGATCGCAATCAAATTACAACCAAACCGTTATTCCCTTACATTACGGGTAATAACGATAAAAAATAACTAGGCCATACTAGGTACAAAATTTGCATAAATTATTAAATAAATGACATTCATTAATTCAACCATAAATAAAAGAAATTGCTGCAAAATTCATGCCAAAATTGTCCTAAATTCATTCATGCTCATTGTAGCTCGATTTTTTTTTTTTTTTTTTCGAGATTCATTGATTTTTAACCATTAAAAATCAATATCAACATTTAAATCTCATTTAAATTCAAACTAATTAACTAAACTGATTTAGAACTTAATATTAGTCAATACTAATTTTGTTGGTCATTAATTAGATCGATTTGATTTCATTTGCTAAATATTACGGTTTAATCATAACAATTATGAAATAAAACCAAAATAAAATATAAACATCATAAAATTTGAAACCAAAAATTTTGTACATTCTGGAAAAATTCCAGGAACTATAAAAATAAAAACATTTGCTCAAAAATTTAAATTAATTTTATGAACAAATAGCTTTGTATTTAATGGTTTTATCAAATAAAAACATTAGATATATTAAAACAGTGAAACAAATTATGAAATTTCACCAAGAGTATAAAAATCAGAATGTCAAATGTACAAAAAATTTTCAAGACCATAAATGGACGTTTCAATGTTATGAACATTATAATCTCATATTATCGACTTTTATCGTATAAAAATCAATGAACATGCAATACATAAGTAAAAGTCACGAAATTTTACATACAATATGTAAGAAATGCATGTGAGATCAAATTAAAATTTCATGGCCAGAATCAACATGCAACTATTTTTAGTTAACTTTTAACTCATAAAATGCATGTTAACTCGGTTAAAACGCCAAAAATCAAAATAAATAGCAAATTAATCCCTAAAATCACGAAATTTAACCACAAACATTTTGAGGTCAGTATGTATATATGCACCAAAAATTTCGTCAGAATCGTATTTTAACTCGAAATCTTTGATTTATTAGTTATCTTATAACTTTAATAAAAATGTCCAAAATGAACATGCATGCTACAAGCTAGCTCTGATACCAATTGAAAGTCCATAGACCTTAATTATACTCCTCTAATTAGTTGCTAAATTACTTGTTAATTTAGTATTTAATGATCTATGTAACATGCATGCAAATATAAAGACATTTATATAAGAGAAGAAATTTCCTCACATTGATATGGAAAATATAAGGGCACAACAAGAACTCCTTCTTGTTTTTCTTGAGCTAATAATATGGATGAATACAAATAATCCCCAAAGTAGAAGATCTCCTCTAAGTTGCACCAAGATTAACCCAAATAATCTACCCGTATTATTAACTAGATAATAAGATAGATATTATTCTACTAATATTATGACTATATTACTACACTAGTAATACTTAGTAAATATTAGTGTTTGAGAGTTTTAGTAAGAATATGAGGTTTTGAGAGAAGTAAGAAAACAAAGCACAAAATGAAGTAAGTATAAAATGAACACAAAATGCTCATTTTATAGGCCATGAGGCCGGATTACATTGTCCACATATGGACTATTATTTTGTTTAATTTGTTCACATGCATTAGAGTGGAGTGTTGTAGAACAAGTGATGATTGTATACTACTTGTTATGTCACTTTCAAAAGGTAACTAAGTTGTGTAAACATGAACAAAAATCATCACCTTGTAACTACAAGGCAACCGGCCACAATGGCCTTAGTTTGGTCTATTTTGATTTTTGATATTTGTCTTACAAATACTTATTGATCATATGGTTAATTATCTTGTATAATTAAGTGTTAATTTGATCATATAACAATTATATGACTCAATTAAATAAATAATATGTACTTAACAATTTAAGTAATATTTTACCATTATATCAATATATAATGGGTCCCACAATGCATGGTTAATTTATTTTACAACACCTTGTAAATATAATTAACTAATTACCTCTATCTCAAAACCTCAACTATTTAGTAATTACACGATTAATACTAAAGTTAAATTTATTAATCGTATTAAAATAAGATATAAAATTTATTAGTCAATTATCGGCATTAATTGAAAAATAGCTTATCCAACTTTGAGTTCTTAACTCAATTTTCTAATAATTAACTCTCGTACATATCGAATATATGTAATGTACTAATTAACTGTATCGTATACAAATAATTAGTTACTATTTGGATTTCATCCTTTAGGTGTGACCGACAGGGATCAGTTGATCACCGCCGTCAAACGACAATAACGTCAAACTCTAGTCAGCCAACCGTTATTGATTTACGTTAATCAACTGACTAATCATATAAATAGTCAATAAATATCCCAATTATATTCCATAATAAGATTTATTATGTGGCGCACTTTTGTGGAGGACACCTACTCCAACAGTAGCCATGTAGGGGGTGTGACTTAACTCCAGCACACAGTAAAGAATTAAAACACAAAATCCCAGAATTAAGCAAATGATGACTAAAGCACTCAGCCAAGCGTTTAACAGAAACAAGGTCTTTAGTTTTTGTGTTCAAATCAATTTGTTTTTCATTAGGTCATAAACAAGCCTTATATAGGCAACAAGATCACATCCTACACGTCCAATGTCATTTAGGACCACAATGGCTTACAAAATAAGACAATAGAAACGGCTATAAAACCTTACAAAAACTGAACATAAATCTGAATGATAAAGTAAGTAAACTAATAAGACAATCTTCGTTGTTTCTTTGCTCTTGCTTTATTGTAGTAGAGGCTGGACTTCAAGTAGTGAATTCTGAGCTTAACTGAAGTAGTAAGGATCCTATTGTTAAAGTTCCCTAGAGCTCTTGCTTGGACAAAAAGGAAGAATGACAGTGACATTCCAACTATTACCGCAAAGGGCTCAATCCTGATAGTTTAACTTGGTCCCTAGGACAACTTCTAATCCTTGCACTTAGACCTGGCAAATGGGTCAAACGGGTCGGGTTTGGGTCGGGTCGATATGGGTCGGGTCATCTCGGGTTTGCTCAATCTTTTGGGTCGGGTCGGGTCGGGTCACTTTCGGGTTTGGGTCAGTTTCGGGTTTGGGTCACTTCGGGTCTGGGCCATTTCGGGTCTGGGTCATTTTGGATCGGGTTATTTTAGATTCATATCCGATTTATTTAGGCCATTTTCACGTCAAAATGATCAAGTTAGTTTTCGAGTCAAGCCCGTGTCGAGGCAAACTGGCACGGGCCGACTTGAACCAAGCCGAGCTTGAGCTGCATGTGGGCCGTCTCGTCTCATTATCACCCCTAATCACAATAAATTGGGTCATTTAGGATCATTTCAAATCGGGTCGTGTGTAGGTCACTGGTTTCGGGTCGGGTTATTTTGGGTCGGGTCTCTTTCGGGTCAGTCAAGGTTCGGGTCGGGTCGGGTCTGGGTCGGGTCGGGTCAATTCGGGTTTCGAGTCATCCTCGTGTCAGGCAATTCCGAGTCGCTTTCGGGTCTCAGGTCAGCCTTATCGGGTCGGGTTATTCGGGTCGGGTCAGTTTTGCCAGGTCTACTTGCACTTGCTGAGAACAAGACCCTAGAAAAAAGTGTTACAGACTCATTTTAGGACCCATATTATCATTTGGTTTTATGTCTTCATGCATTTAGAGGCCCCTTGGACCTGGTCCAAGTGACCTGATGTAATTAATACCTGTAAGTTATAAAGAATTTGAGTGGACTTTAATTTAGAGTGTTTCGGTCTTGTATTGGGTGTGTGTGTCGATCGACCAAGGATGGGTTGTCTATCGACAAAGGCTGTCATGGATTAAGTGAGGATTGGCTGTGTATATCGGGGTAGGTCGATCGACATAGTGTGGGGTGTCGATCGACAGAGCATGGGAGTCGATTGACGGAGGTGAGAAAGGTTTGGAGCGAAGGTGGCTGTCTCTAGAAAGAGTCGTCGATCGAGTTTTGCTACGTGTGTCGATCGACATAAGCTAGCTGTCGATCGACTAAGAGGAGTGTGAGGGTGGCTGGGTTGAACGAAGGTGTGTCGATCGACACCCTGTGTTGGCCGATCGACCACGTCAGACGCGTGGGAAGAGGTGTCGTATGTTTCGAGTTTCCTAATTTCAGTAAACCTAGTTTTATTTTATTAATTTAACTAAACCTATATATTCCCTTTTCCCACCCACTTTATGCTTTTATAATAAACACACACAAGAGATCTAGAGGGAAGAGAAGAGAAGAGAGACATTTGTTAATCTTTTGGAGACTTTTACTAGCAATCGTTCATACCTTCATCTTTGTACTTGTAAGTTGAACTTATTTTTTTTCTTAGATCATAATAATAATCTTTAATTACTTAGTATTCCTAGATTATTCTTAATTGCTTGGTTATGTAAACCCTAGACTTGGGAATTGGAGGAAATAGTCTATATTAATTACGGAATTGATTTTGAATGCTCTAGTTATTGAATATATATTATATATGTTGTGTAGACGGAGAAGTTTGTAGTGGAGTACTCTTAATCGTCTCTCACTTGTGACGGAGTATCCATTGCTAAAAGGTAGGGATTTATCGTACTCAACTTTTATAATGTCATGATAATATATGTGATTGAGTTGTGATATTGGTGTAGTAATATGGTGACATGTTGAGATGAGTTGGCATGAGTGACGCTGAATATGTATGTATAAATATTATGTATTGACATTGTTGTGAATGTGATTGCCAAATTGATTTTAACGTGAATTATTGACCCACGAATCGAGGAGGGAGTTAGGAGTTTAAGGGGAAATGGTATTGCTTTACCATACCGATCTGCTGATCGAGGAGGGAGTTAGGAGACAATAGGGAATATCTATGATGCCGACTTGCGAGTCGAGGAGGGAGTTAGGAGTCAGGGTGTAGCCTATGTATTGCTATATTGACTATGTTGGTATTGTCGCGATTTGTTTTTTTTATCATGTGTATTATATTTCCGTACTCAACCTTTGGTTGACGTGTGTGCTTTCTTGTATCAAATTCTATTTCAACTCTTTGATGAACAAATTGATATTTCCGGCAATTGGGGAGCAGTGAGACAAGTAGGTAATGATTGTTAGTTATGGATGTTGCTGTGGGACACATGACAAGACGAGCTAGAGGAGTCAGACTACTTAGTTTATTGTCATAGAACTATCATTTACTTTTTAAAACTTCTGCCATATCTAATAATTCAATACTTTAATTAATAATGTTGGGGATGTAAGAATTTTAAGTCAAGAATTAAGACAGTTTGAGACAATTATGTAAATTTAATTTAAAGTACATTTTATTGTTACCTCAGGAAACTAAGACTGTAACAGCCTCACTTAACCGAAAATATCTTGTTAAAGGCTCTTGGTTAAATGAGGGTGTTACACATGATCTTGCCCGGGTTCACTAGTTTTGTTGTTGTTGTAGTTGCCTTGAACTTCTGTTGCACTTGCTAATGTCAAACTTGCTAGTTTCCATTAGGGGCTTATGTCCTTTTGAAGATTTCCTATAGCTAATGAAATTGCATCTCGACAAAATGTAAATTCATTTCAAAGACTTGTCATAATTTATGACGTTTCACTCAAACCATTATATATTAAATCATACTTGGCATCAAATCAGGATACACCCAGTGCCTAGGGAACTTCAAAACAATTTTCCCTATAACAAACTTATCCATATTCTAGTTTCTAAAAGAATTGATTTTACGTTATTCAGAACGATTGATCCTTCTTTTTACTACAATGAGGATTTTTTTTCTTTTTTTAAAAAAAAATGTGTTATGATCTCAAACTTGTTGCAAAATATGTTCAAATGGCGTACTTGAATCATAAATGTTTGTAACTTTGTGTATTTAGTAGTTTTAAACCCGTGCATTTGGTCGTAATTAATAAAATGCGTTATTATCTGTTATATGAGCATATAAATGAACATGATTATACTTGATTTTTGTTTATTGTTATTGTGAAACAAACAATAATGTGAATATATTCAACTAATATATAAATATATGTATATAAATAGTATATTTTTCTAAGATAAAGTTTAAATTCACGATCAATTACAAAATCTATAAAAGTTAATATATTTTGTTAACATAACATGATTTTAATACATTTAAACCAATATAATGAACAAAGAATTCTTATATCAACGAGAATGAAAATAACTATATGTTCTTAAAAACATGTCTTACCTTTTAATGTTTAGAGGTTAAAATTTCAAAACATAATATGATTTCTTACGGAGCATAAACTATATGTTTTAAACCGATACTATGATTTTTGTATTAGAAATTAGTATTAGTAATTTTGTAATTTGTATGTATTTATGTAATTTATTTAAAATATTCATAATTGTAATATGTATTTTTGAAGTGTAATTTTTTTTTGGTACCAATGTAAGTATTATATAAAAAAAACCAAGGCAAGAGTTACATAGTTCAGTTCATTACAATGCCTCTCAAACTAGTACACTATCTTCTTGAGAACAATATCAAACAAATTACATTAAACCTTTCCTTTCACACCAATTAATATCAGAATGCCTAAGTTGACCCACTTTAATATTCATAAGCCTTAGCCCCGCTTCCATCCTTACCTGGTCTAAAAGTTTTCCATGGAGAGAAATGTACATATCAACCCTGCACACATTTCTGGTATGCCAAATGCCATACTGCACTGAAACAATCAATGACTAGCACACCTTTCTTCGAAACCCAGATACAGACCTAATCCTCAACATACCAGCATATTCATAACAGCATTGAGGATCAACCTGTATCCAATCATACAATAAAGCATAAAAACATCTAACATAAGGACAATCTTGAAACAAATGTAAGTGAGTTTCCTCAGCAGAGCCACACAATAAAAAATCAGTATCCACATCAATCCCCATTCTTGATAACCTATCCAAAGTCAAAAGTCTCCCCTGCCACATTAGTCAATTGATGAAGCAATGTTTTGGAGAGTTAAGCATATTCCACGCCACCATACACCATCCTATTTTAGTCTCTGAATTTTCAGTTAACCATGAGTATCCTTTTGAAATAATATACTGATCATCAAACCTCATCCAACTTCCATTCACAATAGCAGATAGGAACATAGTCTTTACTGAGTAGATTTTTCTCCATGACTAAGAACTGTAATTACTTGGTGTATAGTTAATCCAATCCCTTTCTTTGAGATAGATTTTATCTATCCATTTGATCCAAAGGAGATCCTTCTTATATGAAATCCACCAAACAAGTTTACAAACAACAACAAGATTCCAAATTCTACTGTCAACCAGTCCCAGTCCTCCATAGTCTTTGCCTTTACATAAAACAGACCAGACAACTAGAGGGGCTTTAGAATACTTCTTTTCACCCTCCCATAAGAAATTCCTACACATAGCCTTCAACTTGTCCATCACCCCACAAGGGAGGATAAACATCTGAGCCCATTAATTATGAATAATGCTGAGAACAGATTTTACTAGAGTTAGTCTACCAGTATAGGAAATCCTTCTCTTGTTCCAACCCCTAATCCTGTTCACCATCTTCTCTACCAAGACATTTCAATCAGATTTTGAGAGCCTTTTATAAGAAATAGTGACACCAAGGTACTTAAAAGGTAATGAGCCTTTTTAAAAACCAGTATCAGCAAAAATAATATCCTCAATTTCAGGCTTACTACCAGTCACAATTGAATCAGATTTATCATTGTTAATATGTAAATCAGAGGCCCTTGAGAAGAAATTAAAACCCTCCACAATCATGAAAATAAATCTCAGATCACCCTTACAGATAATGAGCAAATCATCAGCAAATAAAAGGTGGTTGAGTCTTAATCCTTTACACAGATAGTGAAATTTGAAACCCTGGATGCCACTCACCACATTCAAAATCCTACTAAAGTAATCCATGCATAAAGTGAACAATAAAGAGGAAAGTGAGTCTCCTTGACAAAGACCTTTCTTTCCATGGAAGAAGCCATAAGGCACACCATTTGTATTACCCATAAAATCCGTCAATAAAATAAAAAGGAAATTTAAAAATAATAATAATAAATTATCAATAAGAGATAAAATGGAAAATTTGGTAACAATACAATTACCGCTAGTCGCTTAATTTAATAATAAATATCATCGTCAAACATTAAGGATAAATAATAATAAAATGCATTCAAATTCACCCATAATAAAATGAGAAAAGAACATACACAATCCTTGTGTCGATAATTAGTAAAATCAGATTGCATTTGGAAGTTGTATAAAACACCGTCGCGTGCATCATTTTTCGTCGCGCAAAACCCATCTTAACGCCACCCTAGGAGAGATTACAAGTAGCCATAATAACTCCTTTGGACAATCCTAAGCATGCCAAGAAAATGGACCAATGCATGAGACTCTCATGTTTACCCTTTGTCCCCCATGCTCATGCCACTCCCCCTTCCCTATGCCTCCTTTTTATTTTTCCAACCCTCATCTTCAACACTCCATTTAATCACATACAACATTCCCATCAGATTTTCCATTCATTCAAACACAAAAAATAGAAAGAGAGAGGGATTAGAGAGAGAAACCGAAAAGGGGAAGAAGAAGAAGAAGAAGAAGAAGAAGAAGAAGAAGAAGAAGAAGAAGAAGGAGGGAGCATTAGGAGGAGGATCTAGCCTTAGCACCAAGATCTTCACTTGGTGAGAATGTCTAAACCACCATTTTATGTTTATTAACCTAAAGAACACCTATTCATTTAGTTTAAATCACAGAACAATAATTAAACAAGTTTCCATTCATGCATGCATAGATCTAAGCAAGTAAAAACCATTATAGTGTCAAAATCCGTAGCTTAATTATGAACAGAATATTAATCGGCTTTAAACTCGTTATTTTAATGTGAAATGAATATATTTTGTACCTTATGATGTTATTAAACTGCTCACAAAATTTCGTAGTCATTTCATGCACTGTTTTATAATTTAAAATAGATTAGTAAAACCTATTTCTGGGCAACTCGGGATTGCATGTCTCACTTAATGAGTTATAAAAGTATATCTATTGAATGATTTAATGTCTCATATTTTAACATGGTAATATAATTTGAATTTAAAGCATGTTAGACTCTGGAATCAACTCATTTCATTTTGTTAAGACGGAGTTATGCATTGTTACCTTTGATGACTCGAAATCCTACACATGCTGGAAAAACATGATTTTGGGTATCTTAAACTCAGTTTTAGACTTCAACCTACAAGTACTTAAAGTTATTAGACTCATAAGGGAATCTACACAAACTGAAAATACCTTAAAATATAATGTTTTTAATTTATTATGATTTTTACAAGTATGTTCTATAATCTGGAAAAAACGAGATTAATGAGTGTAATAGTTTTACTAGTGAAAACGTGTCATCTTCATAAAAGGCTTTTGAAATTATACTTACTAACATTTTTAACATACCACCTTTTAATATGTTAAACTAATAGGAAACTAGAGCACTTTAGACTTTTGAATCTTGCTGTTACGATTTGTTAAAAACATTTTCCGCCTAATAACATATTAAGACTCGTTTTTGGACAAATTTTGTTAAACTATAAATTAGTACAACTTAGAGACCTTTTTAGGCTTTGGCCCTCTGTATATTAACGTTAGAAGACATCTCAAGGAATCCAACGCCACCGACCACTTATAAAAATGATTAGTAACGAGAGAGATACAACAATTTAAAGTTTCTGTTTCCGACTGAAAAATCGTGAAGGGTAGTTAGGTTAATATAACTTGCTTAATCTCATTGCATGTATGCTTATTGACTAAACTAAATGATAAATGAATTAATAAATCATTCATATACATTCTGGTCTTATGCTAAATCATATTTTTAGACTATAGAGCGGGATGAGTTAGTAAACGGAACTTAACATAATAGAAACCGCATATATCAAGTAATGTAAAACAAGAAAGTTAAGAACCGACTTGGATGCATTAGTAATCGATATTTTATACATATTGTAGACTCGGAATTTGTAGAAGAGGCGTTGTAACCGCTCCCTAAGCAACCTTGTGAGGTAAGGGAAAACACTAATCCGTACACTATTCTTGAACTATTGAGTATTGTTCCGAATGTTGTAATATTTAATATGCTTGTAACGATTGTTGTTATTAGTTGGAATTATTGTGATGAAATGAATATTGAAGATGATTGATGTTGTCCAATCTCTTGAAAATGGAATCGCGTTTGAAATGAAATAAAGGACTTATGATTTTTAAGAGTTTTAATAACCAAAACCGTTTGATCTTTTGTACAAGTTATGAAAATGTTTAATTTCAAGGAAATAGATTTAATTGTTTAGAAAGATTTTGATATTGGTTCTGAAACGGTTTTGCTAGAGGGGTAGGTTGTCCCAAATAAGGGACCTCCTATACAGAGCTTTTGGTGGAGGTTAGTTGATCGAGACCCCGTCCTCTTATCTTCCTCCTTGGGGTTGGCCCTTGGAGGGGTGTGCACACTGGAGATGTTTGGACAGTTTAGTACATGGTTTGGTGAACCCCGTCTTATCCGGACTAGGGCGAGGGGATCCTCTCCATACGGCCTCTATCCAAGTATACCATACGACCTCTATCCAAGTATATCGATGATGGAAACGTATCGAAAGATATGTTTTCTTTCAAATGAAAATGTATTGGAAGAAATGTGGTTTGAAAATGTTGGAAACTTATGGAAAGAAATGTTTTCTTTCAAATGGAAAAGGTATTGGAAGGAATGTGATTTGACAAGTTTGGAAACACTCATGATGTCTTCTTGATTATATGAAATACCACATGTTGTTATTGAAAATTTCTATATCTCATACATTGTTTTGAAAATATAATTCAAATTAGTATTTTACAACTTACCAATTCTTCTTTTCGGATTGTTTACCTTACTCAACATTATTGTTGACCATTCTTTTGTTTTGTCCTTGATTGGACCTGCGATGACCACAAACTGTGTGAGCAGATCGTATGACAGGTACTTGTGGAAAGTAGAGCCGAGAACTCTTGGAGAAAGCGCGCTATCATCGAATATTTGAAGTTTGAAATTTAAAAACATTTGATGGTTTTTGAGACTTATAACTTTGATTTGCTCCGCTAAATTTGGAATGTTGTAATCGGATTTTATCACCTTGGTTTTTATTCATATGGACTTTTATCCTTTTTACTTTAAAATCATGGTTCGATTACCATATTTGATTACATTGTGGCACGCCCATTATCCTCTTTTATATGAAATTGGAATTTTTAAACTAAGAGGATATTGGAGGTGTTACAAAGAAGGACCAGAGAGTAAGAAGTAGTAGTAATACATTGCATGATCAAGGTCATAAAATGAGAAGGGTAATGTAGAAAAAGTACAACCTATTCCACAAATTTATTTATATTCAATGGAGTCATAAGTTTTCCTAAGGTCCACCTTGATCATACATCTAGGTGAAGTAGACTTATTAGCATAGAGCCTAACCAAATCCTGACTAATCAGGAAGTTGCCCATAATACTCCTCCCTTTAACAAAAGCAGCTTTAGCAGGGTTAACTATAGCAGGGAGTACTCTAGCTAATATATTACAAAGAAGCGTAGAAATAATTTTATATATAGTGTTGCAACAAGGTATAGGTCGAAAATCTTTGACAGAGATAGGGTTATCAATTTTGGGGATCAAAACAATATTGGTAGTGTTAATCTGTTTAAGAATCCTACCAGTCATGAAATTTTCCTTAACAGCCAAACATACCTCAATATTAATGATATCCCTGCTGGTTATGAAGAAGCAACTACTATACCCATCAGGCCCATGACTTTTGTGCCAAGGAATAGAGAAAACCGTGTCCTTTATCTCTTCATTAGAAGGAATTTGACATATCATAGGCTAATCATCAGCATGAACTCTAAAAGCCACTCCTCATGATGTTAGGATTAAAAGCAGAACTACTACTAGTAGTGCCCAGGAGTTCTTTATAGTACACCTCAAAGGCCTGGATAATTTCATCAGGATGCTTGTAGGTAATTCTATCAATGCCAGCAACCCTAAGCACTTTATTCTGAATCTGTCTCTGCTAAATGGCTTTATGAAAGATAACAGTATTAGTGTCCCCATCACCTGCCTAAATACATTTAGACTTTTGTCTCTGGTATTCCTCCTTTGCTTGCCTCATCATCAGGTAACTTGCATGAGACTGATATTCAATATCCATCAGTGTAGTATTTGTAGGGTCTGCTTGAAGTTTTTTTTGACAATTGAGGAGAAATTCAAAGGCAACATCAACATTTCTCTCAATATCAGAAAACAAACCTCTGTTAAGATTCTTTAACATAGTGAACTGAAACCTCTACAAAAATAGAGCTTTTTAGAGGCTACAAGGGGCCAGGGTGAACACTCTCTCACACGTACACTCACTCACTCAGAAACCTGCACTAGGCCAGGCAGAACAAATAGGACTTTGCACCTTAGCACACAAGCACAGGTAGCAAAGGTTGTGTTTAAGACTCAAGACACACAAGTAATGACTCTTAGACACTGTAATCTTAGATCACACACAAGTTCACTAAGGATTACCACAATACTTAGCTTTGCTAAAGAATTGCAAATGAACAAAGTTCAGGTTTATATTAATTCAAATCTGAGTTCTTTGGGGTTACAACCAGGCCTTATATAGGCAATTACAATAGATCTCCACCCTTGAAAATAACATAATCTAAGGGCTTTAAGAGCCTTACAAATACTGATAAAAGAAATGCAAAAGTCAGCTAATAAGGACGAGCCATGACAGACTGCAACTGACAGAAAAACAAAGCAGAAAAGTGCCCTTGTCCCTTGCCTTAAATGGTAATGTTGCTCAATTCCTTAAGGGTTCTTTGTCTGGCTATTTTCTGCTGTTCTTGGGGGTTGAGAGGGACTGCTAGATACCCTTCCCAACGTTCTTATTTATGCTAAGTTGATCACACAAAAGTAAGGAGCCTTGGACAGATTTAATTGGACTTGTTCCTGCTGACTTCCTCAGAGTGACCTTCAATATGGTAGGATGTTTTAGGTAGACTTTCAGAACTTATTTGGAAAACTTGTCCGGGACTTTTCTCTTGCTAAGGACCTTAACTTGAGGGGAAAAGAAGTTGGAGCCCTTGGTTGGACTCGTGCTGCATGATACTTGGATGGTTACTGGGCTTGTTCTGGCTGATTTTCTGAAGGATTGACCCTGCTCTGGTTAGTCTGGTTGTGGTTGTTCTTGCTGGTGTTCCTGCTTGTTCTTGACATAGAGGTGGGTGTATGGGGGGTGGTAGGCTTAGTGTTCCCCTTGTGGGACTCTTGTCTGGTTGTAGGGTAGGTGGTAAGCTCCATGTTCTTGCTGTGACATTGTTCTGGCTGGCTGGAGGTTCAACTCCTGTTGCAAATTCTCCTTCCTGAAAAGGATTTGCCCTCAAATCCTCACTAGTGTCATCATCAGATTCTCCATAATATAGGCTTATATCACCAACATTGAATGTACCATGCACTCCATACTCTCCTTGGAGGTCAATCTTGTAAGCATTAGAACCCAACTTCTCAATGACCTCAAAGGGACCCTCTGCTCTTGGACTCAGCTTGTTCTTCCTCTTGTCAGGAAACCTCTCCTTCCTTAGGTGAAACCACACTAGATCCCCTGCCTTGAACTCTCTGGATTTCTTTGGACCTCTTGCTCTGGACTTATACATTTCATTGGACTTCTCAATTTGCTGCTTCACCTTGGCATGTATCTGCATCATCTTCTCCACTCTAGTCTTGGCATCATAGGGAACCACCTTCCTTGCTGCTGGTACAAGGTCTGTTGGCATCAAGGGGTTAGTGCCATTAACAATTTCAAAGGGTCTTTTACCTGTGCTGGCAGAGGGGGCTCTGTTGAATGCAAATTCTGCTTGGGCCAGCTTTAGATCCCAATCCTTCAAGGACTTGGAAATGATACATCTAAGGATCCTGCCCAATGTTTTGTTGCTCACCTCTGTTTGTCCATCAGTTTGAGGGTGGTGGGAGGTGCTGAACAAGAGTCTGGTCTTTAGCAGCTTCCAGAGTGTCCTCCAAAAGTGACTCATGAACTTAGAGTCCCTGTCAGACACTATGGTCTTTGGTACCCCATGGAGCTTGACAATCTCCTTGAAGTATAGGTCTGCAACTCCCATGGCATCCTCAGTTTTCTTGCAAGCAACAAAATGTGCCATTTTGCTAAATTTGTCCACAACCACCATGACTGAGTCCTTGCCCCTCTGAGTCCTAGGAAGGGCCACAATAAAATCCATGCTAACATCTTCCAAAGGCTTATCTGGGACTGGTAAGGGGGTATAGGCTCCAGCCTGGAAGAATGATTTTGACTTCTGGCAAGCACTGCACATCCTGATCACATCCTGAACATCTCCTAACATCTTTGGCCAATAGAATTGTTCCTGCAGCATGTCACAAGTTTTATGGATCCCAAAGTGACCAGCTAGGCCATTTGAATGTACCTCCTTCACTAGCATCCCCCTGTAAGGACCCCTTGGTACACACAACTTGTTCCCTAGGAACAAGAACCCTTCCTGCGCCCAGTATCTACTTCCACTCTTAGGGATGCCTCCCAACCTTGCCAACCAGTCCTCCTTAAAGTCAGGATCCTCTCTGTACAGCTCCTTTATGTGCTCAAACCCAAGTACCCTTTGCTCCATGAAGGTCAGCATCATGGTTCTCCTGGATAAGGCATCTGCCACCACATTGTTCTCGCCTTCAATGTACTTGCTGGAGAATGAGAAGGACTGTAAGAATTCTACCCACTTAGCATGCCTAGTATTCAACTTGTGCTGCCCATTGATGTACTTTAGTGCCTGATGATCAGAGTGCAACACAAAAGGCTTGGGCTTTAGATAATGACCCCAATGGTACAAAGCCCTGACTATTGCATAGAACTCTTTGTCATATGTTGAATAGTTGAGCTTAGCACCACTCAACTTCTCACTAAAGTATGCAACAGGCTTTTGCTCTTGTATCAAGACAGCACCAATGCCTATACCACTGGCATCACACTCCACTTCAAATAACTTGCTGAAATCAGGGAGAATAAGGACATGAGACTCACACAAGAGGTCCTTGATGATGTTAAAAGACCTCTCAGCCTTGTCATTCCACCTAAATTCTCCTATTCTCATACACTCAGTCAAGGGAGCCATGATGGAACTGAACCCCTTAATGAACCTTCTGTAGAAGGAGGCCAGCCCATGGAAACTTCTCACCTCAGTTATAGTCTTAGGGACCTGCCACTCCCTAATTGCCTTCACCTTATCTTGATCAACAGCAACCCCTTCCTTGGATATGATAAATCCTAGGAATTGAACCTCTTCTTGCATAAAAGTACATTTCTCCATCTTGCCAAATAGCTTATGCTTCCTCAAGACATCAAACAACAATTTCAAGTGCTGGAGGTGTTCTTCTGCTAAAGGACTGTATACCAAGATATCATCAAAATACACAACAATGAACTTCCCTAGATAGGGCCTAAGTACCTCAGTCATCAACCTCATAAAGGTGCTTGGGGCATTAGACAACCCAAAGGGCATTACCAGCCACTCATACAACCCATGCTTGGTCTTAAAGGCTGTCTTTCACTCATCCCCAGCCCTGATCCTCACCTGGTGGTACCCTTGTCTTAAATCAATCTTGGAGAAGACTTGAGCTTCAGTCAGCTTATCTAAGATATCATTCAATCTTGGTATAGGGAACCTGTATTTGATGGTGATATTGTTGATAGCCCTACTGTCTATGCACATCCTCCAAGAGCCATCCTTCTTGGGCGCTAGCAAGGCAGGAACTGCACATGGACTGAGGGACTCCCTCACAAAATCTTTGCTGAGCAGGTCACTCACTTGAGCCTGTAGTTCTTGAGTGGCCTTTGGATCACTTCTGTAGGCAGGCTTGTTGGGCAGCATTGCTCCAGGAATGAGATCAATATGGTGTTCTTGTTGGAGTAAGTGTCCTCCACAATAGTGCATTTATATAATAAATCTCATTTGGAATATACGTGGCATGATTAGTATATTTTGATACTCCACGTCAGTTGATTAACGTAAATCGGTAACGCTTGGCTGACTAGAGTTTGACGTTATTGTCGTATGACGGCGGTAATCAACTGATCCCTTTACGTCACACCTATAGGATGAGACCCAAAATAGAATACTAATTATGTGTATACAATACATTTTAATTAGAGCATTACATATATTTGATATGTACGTTTAGTTACGAGAGTTGTTTATTGAAAATTGTGTTACGAACTCATTCCACTTAAGTTTATTAGTCAATTATACGATAACTGACTGAATAAATTTTACGTCTTATTTTAATACGATTAAATAAGATTTAATTTAATGATTAATCGTTAATTCATTAAATTAGTTGAGGTTATGCATATATTTTAAGGTAGAGGTAATTAGTTAATTATATTTACAAGGAGTTGTAAAATAAATTAACTGGCCATTGTGGGACCCATTATATATTGATATAATGGTAAAATATCACTTAAAAGTTAAGTACATATTGTTTATTAATTTGACTCATATAATTGTTATATGATCAAATTAACACTTAATTATGCAAGATAATTAAGCATATGATTATAAGTATTTGTGGGACAAATATCAAAAATCAAAATGAACCATATAAGGCCACTAGGGGCCGGTCAAGTAGTAGTGGTAAGGTGATGATGGTTGCTTTTGTTCATGCTCACAAGTCACATGTGATTATGACATGAATAGTACACCAAAATCATTTCAACTAATACTACACTCCACCACATTGCATGAGAATAAAAATAAGAACAAAATCTTCTACAAATGCTTGTAGAGGGCCGGCCATGTGCTAATATATAGGCCATTTTGTTCATTTTTTTTTCTCTAATTCATTCTTGTTTTTCCTTCTACATCTCTCTAAAAACATCAACCTCTCACTAAACTCTCATAACTCTAATATTATCTACATATTACTAGTGTAGTAATATACCAATATTAGTAGCATTATGTCATCACTTATTATCTAGTTAATAATAAGTTAAGATTATTTGGGTTTAATCTTGGGTGCAACTAGAAGGAGACCTTCTACTTTGGAGGTTGTTTTATGGAGGATCATCCATTAATTTCATGCTCAAGAACAATAAGAAGGAGTTCTTATGGTGCCCATATTGAACCGAAAATACCCCATGTAAGGATGTTTTCGTCTTATCTTTTCTTTTATGCTTTTATATTTGCATGCATGATAACTAAATCCTAAATCATTAAGTTAATGTAATTTAATGAACTAATTAGAGGAGTCTAATTAAAGGTCTAGGACTTTCATGTGGTATCAGAGCTCAATTGTTACATGCATGTCGATTTTAAGCATTAAAATCGAGTTATACAATAACTTGGGTAAAATTCAAAATTTGTGTTAAAAATTGGTTTGCACGAAATTTTTTATTTACATGCATACCTACTGACCTCAAAATGGTTGTGGTCAAATTTGGTGATTTTATGGATTAATTTGCTATTTATTTTGATTTATGGCCTTTAAATCATGTTAATATGCATGTTTTATGTTAAAAGTTAATTAAAAATAGTTGTATGTTGATTCTTGACATGAAATTTTGATATGATCTCACATGCATGTTGTAAATACTGTATGTAAAATTTCGTGACTTTTAATAAAGTTTTGCATGATGATTGATTTTTATAAGATAAAAGTCAATAAAGTGAGATTATTATGATCATAAAATTGAAACGTCCTTTTCTGGTCTTAAAAATTTTTGTTACATTTTATAATATGATTTCTATCATCTTGGTGAAATTTTATAATTTGTTTCACTATGTTACTATATTTAATGGTTTTTATTTGATAAAACCGTTGAATATTAAGTTATTTGTTCATAAAATTTATTCAAAATTTTTGGGCTAATGTTTCTGGTTTTTAGAGTTCCTGGAAATGTTCCAGAATGTAAAAAAATTTTGGTTTCAAATTTTTATGATTTTTATATTTTATTTTGGGTTTACTTCATAAATATTATGATTAAACCTCTAAATTTAGCAAATACAATCAATTCGAACTAATTAAATACAAACAAAGTTAGCGGGGACTAACTTTGAGTTCTAAATCAGTTTAGATAATTAGTTTGAACTTAAATACGATTTAAGAGTTGATTATTGATTTTTAATGGTTAAAAATCGATAAAATCCATAAAAACGAGCTAGAATGAGCATGATAAGTATTTAGGGCGATTTTGGCATGTTTTTACAGCATTTTATTTATGTTGTTATTGTTGAATGAATGAATGTCATTTATTTAATTTTTAATGCAAGTTGTACCTAGTATGGCCTAGATTATTTTAATCGGTATTACCCGTAATGTAAGGGAATATCGATTCGGTTGTAATTTTATTTGCGATCTCGTATCGCCGTTTGTAATAATTTAATTTCATTTTTTTTACATCAAATGTATAATAGGATTTTTATTTGTAACTTTTTGTAATTAATTATTATGAAGACGAAGATTTCCGAAGTCGGTGTTCCAAAAGACGGTGCCTTTTTGAAGTATGTTCATGAAGAGGCAAGGGGCCAAGGAGTTGGTTTCCGATTTTGTAATCTTCTAGTTAATTAGATTAGCTAGGTGGCCATACTAGGATTTATTATATGCTTGCTTTATGTTTTTTCCGCACATGCCAAAATCGCCAACATGCATTTTATTTCTCGATTGTCAATTCAAAGTTATTCAAAATTCACCGACTTAGTTCGCTTATAGGGAATTAATAACTAAATTAACAAGACCTCTCACATAACTTAAAAATTGAGATTAGCCTTACCAATTAATAACACCTATGAATCCCGTGTTCATTAGGGCTACCACGCTCGTGGGTCCCTTTTTACCTCGGGTAAGTAGGGTGATACGATCACAAGCCAAAATTGGATTGGACTCAACGAGATAAGCGTTATCTTGGGACTAGGAGATGGATTTAACAGAAATCCGTCAACCAAGAGTTCTAAGTGTAGAATTAGTCAAGTATTGACTTACCATTTTTAGATAAAGGTAGCATGCGATGACTATTTTTTTTCTAAATATGGGTCTTGGAATCACTTATATAATTTCGTGAGGGGTCATTATATGAGTGACTTGTTAAAATTGTTTTACAAGTAAATTATATTTAAGCAATGAATGTTTATTTTCCGTTGATATTTATTTTATACGCACAAATGACAATTATTTATCCTTCTATGAACTTGTAAATCTGTTCAATCGTGGAAAGGGTTTCCATTATTTTATACGGTAGCATTTTTATTGCGATCTCCGTTTAAACCACCGTAGCTAAAGACAAAATGAATTTTATCTTTTGATCCTCATATTCACCATTGCAAATGTCTCTTATGAAGAGTAAATGAATAAGTCACACTTAGTCAAAAACATTTTGATTTTTAGTGACGTCTTCTTATAGCAATGGTACAATCAATTTTTGCTCCAAAGAAAATATTTGTATTTTGGTATGTCGTCATTATGCTCCTTATCGAGGCTTACCTCAAAAGAGGCCAAATCAGTTGGGACAACTAGGTTAATCGATTTATTTAAAATCGTGAATAACCAAATACCGTAGTCACTTCATGAAAGGTTTATCCTTTTGAAGGTAAAACCATGAATGAAATAAAGAATAATCTTAACAATAATTCTAATATACTTGTCTAAGTAGAGATTCATGAAAGTGAGTGGGAGCACTAAGAATGATGTTTATATTCTTAATTGTTAAAGACGAGGTTCAAGAGTAGGTTGGCACGAGTTTGGCACAAGGCAAGGGAAAAAGGCAAGACTATTTTGAATAGTAAAGTCAAAACCCAAGCAAGGTGTCGAACCCAACTTTTTGACGATTCTATTTTACAGTGTAGGACACAAGAAAAGAATCTGCCCCAAGTTTTTCTAAAGAGTTAGAAATTGGGTGTACTATTTTCACCCATAATATCTATATGATCGACATTTATTTTGCTAAATGCAATTTTTGGGTATTAGATACCCATTATGGTTTTCATCAATGTATTCAATGCATATAATAATGATTCGTGCGACGAGTAACCATGATTAAATGTCGACCTACAAGGGAAATATAACTATTGTAGTTTTATTTATATAGAGACATATAAAAATTATAATGTGATCAATCTAGTTTTGGATTTAGAGGTATACTTTAATAAACGTTATTATGTACATGACCTCCAAATAAAGAATATAGTATCCACTTTAGTGTACGACACAAGTGTTTCACTTTTGTGAATAGAACAAGCGTTGTATCTTTTTATGCCTATACTTGGTCAATCGTTATCCCATACCAATCAAAGGTAATTATATTCTTGACCTAAACTAGTAATTACTTGTCATATAGATTGTAAAGGCTCAAAATTGGTGACCCTAATCTAATCTTAATTCTGGATTGTGTAGCACATTAAAAGGCTAGTATTGATAACTATCCCTAAACCATATGATTTTGAATCTTATGGTGCGTGCGAATCTTGTATTCCAGGCAAGATGATTCGTCCCCTTTTTTATTTAAAAGGAAATCGAACTAGTGAGTTATTGGCCCTATTACATTTGAATATGCGTGGTCCAATAACAAACACAACCAGAGATGGTTATGACTATTTCACTTTATTTACCAACGATTTAAGTAGATATTACAATTGATTCTACTTAATGAGGTGCTATGAGAAATCTTTGAAACGTTCAAAGAGCTTCAATGTGAAGTAGTTAATCACCAAGAGTATTAGACAAGGACTTACGAGTAAATCGTAAATGTAAATATCTAAGTATGACTTGATTTTCACCCAAAGTATTGTGAAATGGTTTCACAAGTTAACTCTCTAACACACATTATTAGATAGGTGTTGTTGAATGATAACATAACCTTATAACGATATGGTTGTTGTCCTTTGTCAAAGTCAAAATGAGCCTTTTTTGACGAACCGTGGGATCCTAATATTTTTGTCTGCTATTCTTTTCCCACCATATTAAAACACATTTAAAACAGTCTGATTTCATTCGATATACGATATGGGTAGGTAGCGTACCTAATTTATAAGTTATTTGAATGAAACAAGTGCTCAATAATCCCACATTGACCACGAGAACAAAGCGTTTGTGACTCGTGATGCTGTCTTTCAATAAAAATACGATTATTGCTTGATAAGACAGAGTGGGAGAAAATGTTTCAAGAGCCACAAACTGAGCATATGGTCCGGAAAAAGTTTTCCTCATTGCTTGTTCAGTAGTTGTTTCTTCGGAACCTAGGAGGTCAGGTGGAATTTTATCACTCCTTAATAGTGATGAATTCTAATATCTGACTTATAAAAGACTGTTTTTTAGTACCAACTTCTTGCTATGGCTTAGAGTCATACGATTCGTAATGGACTCCATGCATGATGGTCAGGTATGTGACCTGATAAATTTTACTTGAAGAAGTACGACCTCTTCAATGTAAATTGATTTTTAAGATCGAAATTTGCATGGATAAACATTACAATGTTTTCAAAGATAAATGGGTATGCAAAGAGTTTTGCACTAACCTTAATTCTTCGATCCATTCGAATATACTTAGCGATTACAGCATATCATAATAGTATGATGTCAATTGGACCTCAAGGATCACCTTCTTGAATACGATTCTAGAAGAGGTTGTATATTTTATATTCACCTGTGGGTTCGTAGATCCCAACTATCCTAAGTTAATTTTGCAAGCTTAAGAGGATGTCTTAAGTAAGCACTAAAGAGTTGGAATTAGTGTGTCAATCATGTCATAAAATATTTCTCGACATCTCGAGGAATTATGTTGAATACATGAAGTTTAGTGGGAGTTATATGGTTTTCATTAGTCTTATATATGGAGACATATTGATCATTTTAGATGATGGAAGATTTTGGAGAAGTAGAATACATCTTTTAGATATCTAGATTTATGGATATAAATCTAAAAGGATATTAGTGTTGAGTCAAAATTCTTATATTGATAAGATCTTTGACTAGTTCAAGGAAGTTGAACACATGATAATTGATTCCTTTTTGCTTCCGCTGCGGGATCAATTATATACCCTGTGATGTATACTCAATCCGACATTTCGCATGCTTTGAGTATGACGAATCATTTGCAATCAAATCCAAGTGAGAGTCACTTGATAGCCATAAAGGACATCCTTAAGTACTTGCGAAGGACTAAAGATATGTTCCATATGTTTGGAGTTTATAGTGAGTTGTGTGTAAGAGTTCCAAGCAGAAAAAAAAACTCTTGGAAAGGTTCTAAGTAGGAGTGACATTTTCAAATATAAATGTCATGTATCCGCTGGAAGTGTTCCAGGCAATTTATCATAGCGGATTTCACAACGGAAATAGAGTACATTGAATCATATGATGATGCATATGAAAGTAGCTTGGATTAGACAGTATTGGAGGGACTAGAAGTAGTTCCTATAGTTGTATATCCTATCTTATGATACTGGTAAAACAGTGGGAGCTACCTTTAGGTCAAAAGTCCTAAGTCTAGATTCAAACCTAGACACGTACTCAGAAAGTTTTATGTAATATGAGATTACGTAGACAAAAAGAAATAGCGATCAGAACGATGGGAGAGATACAAGTATTGCAAATCCATTAGCTATGCTTTTGCAGGCTGAACATGATAGTCATTTTATTTCAATGGGGATTGAAATATATATACCTGAATTGCTAGAGATTATGAGATATGAAATTATTGAAAACGTATCAATTTTTCCAAATATTAGATAATCGCATTCATTGTTAGAGTTTCATTAAAAACTCCTTATTTAGTTTGACTAAATTTTAATACTTTGTTTATCCGAATTGGTTGAAAGAAAAGTTGAACCCAATTCAAGTGAACAGGATGAACTTAGTGTTTTGTCCCTAGTCACTCATTTGAGATGACGTCTCGAAGTGACTAGATTGTAAGTCGATCGATGGTTGGTTCAGCACCATGGGGTCATGGAGATGACTGGTCGTTTACATAGACAGACTGTGGAGACACTCGTCGGGCAGTGACCATAATAGAGTCCCTTATCAAAATTGTTGAAGCCTGGTTGGGCGGGATTTTAAATTTTATTCCTATGAGTCGATTCTTTAGACTGGCGACCATTTACCTGAGTCGGTGTAGTTTCCGATTGACTTTGGTTTTTGTCCTAGGTCGTGCCGTGAAAGGAGGCCGATGGACATCTTCTGGGTCATGTGATCTGCATCATACAGTGTAATGGGTCAACAGGAATTGTCCACCCACGTTGGGTATTAACATCTTCGGGCCACTCGAGGAGTAGTAACTGGAAATGCGTGGCCACGCTCGGAAGAGATCTCTAGTAGATTTTCCGGTCAGACAGTTACTCTCCCCAGATCGAAAACCACTCTATTTATAATTTCAATTTGCAAGTGCGACCTGTAAGACACCTTGCAATAGGGGAGGATGTGAGCAAAAGAACAAGAAACATGTGGGTAGCACACAACTTGTCCGAGACAAGTGGTGGATATGTTGGAAGTGTAGTCCTCCGCAATATTGTTGCTACAACCAAATGCACGAACTTGTAATCGGACAAGTGGGAATTATTGGAGTAAGTGTCCTCGCCAATAGTTGCATTTATATAATCAAAAATTCTCCTTTTGAATATACGTGGCATGATTAGTATATTTTGATACTCCACGTCAGTTGATTAACGTAAATCGGTAACGCTTGGCTGACTAGAGTTTGACGTTATTGTCGTATGACGGCGGTAATCAACTGATCCCTTTAGGTCACACCTATAGGATGAGATCCAAATAGAATACTAACTATTTGTATACGATACAGTTTAATTAGAGCATTACATATATTTGATATGTACGTTTAGTTACGAGAGTTGTTTATTGGAAATTGAGTTACGAACTCATTCCACTTAAGTTTATTAGTCAATTATACGATAACTGACTGAATAAATTTTACGTCTTATTTTAATACGTTTAAATAAGATTTAATTTATTGATTAATCGTTAATTCATTAAGTTAGTTGAGGTTATGCATATATTTTGAGGTAGAGGTAATTAGTTAATTATATTTACAAGGAGTTGTAAAATAAATTAACTGGGCATTGTGGGACCCATTATATATTGATATAATGGTAAAATATCACTTAAAAGTTAAGTACATATTGTTTATTAATTTGAGTCATATAATTGTTATATGCTCAAGTTAACACTTAATTATGCAAGATAATTAAGCATATGATTATAAGTATTTGTGGGTCAAATAACAAAAATCAAAATGGATCATATAAGGCCACTAGGGGCCGGTCAAGTAGTAGTGGTAAGGTGATGATGGTTGCTTTTGTTCATGCTCACAAGTCACATGTGATTATGACATGAATAGTACACCAAAATCATTTCAACTAATACTACACTCCACCACATTGCATGAGAATAAAAATAAGAACAAAATCTTCTACAAATGCTTGTAGAGGGCCGGCCATGTGCTAATATATAGGCCATTTTGTTGTTCATTTTTTTTTCTCTAATTCATTCTTATTTTTCCTTCTACATCTCTCTAAAAACATCAACCTCTCACTAAACTCTCATAACTCTAATATTATCTACATATTACTATTGTAAAAATATACCAATATTAGTAGCATTATGTCTTCACTTATTATCTAGTTAATAATAAGTTAAGATTATTTGGGTTTAATCTTGGGTGCAACTAGAAGGAGACCTTTTACTTTGGAGGTTGTTTTATGGAGGATCATCCATTAATTTCATGCTCAAGAACAATAAGAAGGAGTTCTTATTGTGCCCATATTGAACCGAAAATACCCCATGTAAGGATGTTTTCGTCTTATCTTTTCTTTTATACTTTTATATTTGCATGCATGATAACTAGATCCTAAATCATTAAGTTAATGTAATTTAATGAACTAATTAGAGGAGTCTAATTAAAGGTCTTGGACTTTCAGTTCTATCCCCCTTAGTGGGGGCAGCCCACTAGGCAGTTCAGCAGGAAACACATCTCCATAGGCCTTCAGTATCTTCTGGACCTCAGCTGGGATGCTTTCTTGGGGGAGCAGAACTTCTTTTGTCAGGAGGATGAACACGTGCTCATCACCCATGAGCTCTTGAACAACTTCAGGTTCACTCAACAACAGAACCTCCTTGGATACATCATTGACAGGAGTTATGTTCCCCTTGCCATTAGGAGGCAAAGGAGTCAAGATGATCTTCTTGTTACCAAACTTGAAGACATAAGTATTGTCTCTCCCATGGTGTATAGAGTCTCTATCAAATTCCCATGGTCTGCCTAACAAGAGGTGGCAAGCATCCATAGGAAGAACATCACACAAGGCTTCATCAGTATAGCCCTTACCAATAGAGAAAGGCACAACACATTGCCTATCAACCCTCACTTCCACTCCTTTGTTCAGCCATCTCAGTTTGTAAGGGTGGGGGTGTTCTTGTGTGGTTAGGAACAACTTATCCACCAGAGTTGTGGAGGCTACATTGGTACAACTTCTCCCATCAATTATCATGTTACAAACCCTTCCCTTTATGGTAAACCTAGTTCTGAATATCTGCTGCCTCTGGTCATCCTCCAAGGGTTGAGGCTGGGTGTGCATATCCCTCCAGGTCACTAGACTCAAGCCTGCATCAGGCTCAATCATCTCCTCACTAGGTTCTTCCTCGGGTTCCTCCAGGCTCTCCTCACACACAAGGATCTCTTCATCACCCCACTCCACAATCTACATGTTGCTCAAAGCCCTTTTAGAGGGACAATCCTTCGCAAAATGGCCAAAGCCTTGGCATTTAAAGCATTTCTTGAGGGCCACTGTCCTCCTCAGGTCTGTTTCAGGGGCCTTCCCTTTGTCTACTACAAGAGGTTTAGCTGGGACCAAGGGTTCTCCTATTCTGACTCCAGTGTAAAGTTTAAAAGAGGGTCTAGTCTGGGGTTTGGGAGGGGCTGACTTTCCCTTTCCTAACTTCTCAATCCTCAAGGACAAGCTAACTGCCTACTCAAAGGAGTACAGGTGATGTAACTTTACCCTGCTAGCTATCTTTTCATCAAGACCTTCCAGAAACCTAGCTATCTTCTGCTCAGGTTTTTCAGTAATCTCACAATGAAGTGTGAGCTGCTCAAAATCCCTCAGGTAGGACTCAACAGACCTACTGTCTTGTTTCAGGTGGGTTAGTTTGATGAACATGTCTTGGGTGTAGTCTTTGGACACAAAGTTATCCTTCATTTTCTTTTTAAGCTTATCCCAAGATTTAATAGGGTCTTTACCTTCCCTAGCCCTATGAACTTTCATGTTCTCATACCATAGAGATGCATAACCTTTTAGTTTCATGATGGCAACTTTAAAAGCCCTCCTATCAATATAGCCTTTAAACTCAAAGACTCTCTCTACTGACCTTAACTAATCTAGGAAATCATCAGGGTTCATGCTACCTAGAAAGTCAGGGATTTCTACCTTTATGTCTTTGTCATGGTGCCTAGGAAGACCCTGCTTTGAGCCCTCTGAGTCTGAGACCTCCTCTTGTTCCACATGCTGTCTCCTCCTTCCTGCAGCAGCTGGTACATGTGCTCCTCTTCCACGACCTCTACCTCCTCTTCCACCATTGTTGAGCTGACCATCTAAGAACTCATTAAAGGATGCTGTAACCTCCATGACAGTCCTAGCAAGGCCATGAACTGTGGTTTCAAGCCCTGCTAATCTCTCTTCACTTATGGTTGGTTTTTGTATTTTTGAATGTAGTTAGGTAAATGAACTCACAAACCAAAGCTCTGATAACCAATTGAACTGAAACCTCTACAAAAATAGAGCTTTTTAGAGGCTACAAGGGGTTAGGGTGAACACTCCCTCACACGTACACTCACTCACTCAGAAACCTGCACTAGGCCAGGCAGAACAGATATGACTTTGCACCTAAGCACACAAGCACAGGTAGCAAAGGTTGTATTTAAGACTCAAGACACACAAGTAATGACTCTTAGACACTGGAATCTTAGATCACACACAATTTCACTAAGGATTACCACAATACTTAGCTTTGCTAAAGAATTGCAAATGAAAAAAGTTTAGGTTTATATTCATTCAAATCTGAGTTCTTTGGGGTTACAAGCAGGGCTTATATAGGCAATTACAATAGATCTCCACCCTTGAAAATAACATAATCTAAGGGCTTTAAGAGCCTTACAAATACTGATAAAAGAAATGCAAAAGTCAGCTAATAAGGACGAGCCATGACAGACTGCAACTGACAGAAAAACAAAGCTGAAAAGTGCTCTTGTCCCTTGCCTTAAATGGTAATGTTGCTAAATTCCTTAGGGGTTATTTGTCTGGCTGTTTGCTGCTGTTCTTGGGGGTTGAGAGGGACTGCTAGATACCCTTCCCAACGTTCTTATTTATGTTAAGTTGATCACACAAAAGTAAGGAGCCTTGGACAGATTTAATGGGACTTGTTCCTGCTGACTTCCTCAGAGTGACCTTCAATATGGTAGGCTGTTTTAGGTAGACTTTCAGAACTTATTTGGAAAACTTGTCTTGGACTTTTCTCTTGCTAAGGACCTTAAATTGAGGGGAAAAGAAGTTGGAGCCCTTGGTTGGACTCGTGCAGCATGATACTTGGATGGTTACTGGGCTTGTTCTGGCTGATTTTCTGAAGGATTGACCCTACTCTGGTTAGTCTGGTTGTGGTTGTTCTTGCTGGTGTTCCTGCTTGTTCTTGACATAGAGATGGGTGTATGGGGGGTGGTAGGCTTAGTGTTCCCCTTGTGGGACTCTTGTCTGGTTGTAGGGTAGGTGGTAAGCTCCATGTTCTTGCTGTGATATTGTTCTGGCTGGCTGGAGGTTCAACTCCTATATCACATAGGTTTCAAAGCCATAACCCTGGAAATCACCCTGAACATAGGGGTCCCACTAACATAGTGACACCAACCAGTCTGCACAATCTCCTTATATTCAGCAGCTTTACACCACATGTTAAAGAATTTAAAAGATTTTTTCCTTTGAGCAACTGTTCCCCCTCCTCAATGATACAAGGACAATGACCAAAGTCTCCTTCAGGTCCATAGTAAGCATAATAATCAGGCTTAGATCTCACCCAGTCCTCATTTACTAGAACCCTATCAATTCTAATAAAAACCCTTGTACCACTAGGGTGCTTGTTATTCCATGTAAAGAAAGCACCTAAGGTTTTCATATCCTATAGATCACACATACTAATAATTCTCTGAAATGGTTAAGTTTCAGAATCCTTAACAAGAAGGCCAATTTTTTTATTAGCAAACAACACATTGTTAAAATCTCTCAAAATCACCCAAGGTTCCATTCTGATCATTCTAGTTATATCATCCCTCGCATAAAGAGGTCCTCTCCTCAGGTTTGTTAAACCATACACAAAAGTAATGAAGAATTTACTATTATCATCAATTCTAGTCACCTCAAGATGGATACATTGAGCTAACATCTCAATAACAACAACCTGAAGACTCTGATGTCTCCATAGAACCCAAATTCTACCCAATATGATACATAAGATTCGTTTTGTAAGACCAACCATTGCAAACATTCCCAGGTATAATATTTAGAGGACCAAGTTTTACCCTAGTCTCAAGGAGCCCAAAAATTTTCACATGTGCTTGATGTAAGAACCACTTGATATATCTTTGTTTCCCATCATTATTCAAGCCCTTAATGTTCCACACTCCGAACCTAGTCATGGGAGGAGGACTGAATCTCTCCCCCACCCCCTTTATCATCCATTTCAGCAGACTTCCCAATGGCACTATTAATTTTAACAACAAATTCCTTCTCATGTCCCTCAGGAATTAAGGTTTCATGCATAGTCATTCTGGTGATGATCGAGCAGGAGTAAATAAAGCACTATAATTCATACTCAGGGGAGTACTAGCAGGAGTGACTAGTTCAGCCACACTCTCCTTCAAAGGCTCCTTTGGTGCAGTGATATTACTTCCAATCACACCCACTTCACTAATATCCTTGGTTAGAGTAGGAAATTGAACATGGTGTAGCACAGAGGCATATCCTTCCTTTTTCTTCAAAACCTGCCTAAGAGGCACCTGTGGGACTCCTTTAGGAGGAACAAGACATGCCCCACTCCTACAAACATTTGCATAATTTCCCATACCAATTACGTGTAAGAATTGTTCTACCCTTACAGTTTTTACACGTAATTGGTATCCTGTCATATTCAATTGACACAGTAACCTCTTGACCCTATTCATCCTAAAAAAACATTTTGTCAGGGAAGTGTTGATCTACCTCAACCTCCACCAGCACCTTAGCAAATCCTAGGAGAGTCTTTCTCATAGTTAGATCATCAATCCTAACAAATTTGCCTAGCACAGAAGCCAAATTCTCCAGACAAGAGTTACCCCATAATTTCAAATCAAGCCCTACAAGTTTAATCCAAATTGGGAAAGTTTAACTGAGGTTTTAGTCATCTCCACATTTGGGTTCCAGGGACGCAATATTACAGGTTTACCATAAAAAATAATCACCCCCCGGTCCAATACCAATTTATGATGTTCAACCTTATCAAACCTAACAACAAATAGACCATTTGGTAGGAAACCTATCTTAGAAACAACATAATCTTTTATTTATCTCCTAAGATAACCTTCCAATACCATTGTAGGAGGATTGACCCCCATAACATATCCAAAAACAACAGTATTCCAATAATTAATCTCATCAACTACATAATCTAAAGTAAGTTTGAGGATATTACCCTTTTTTTTGCTAGGTTCCCCACCAGTATGTTCATCTATCGTGGCCAATTTTCCAGTATGAGAAAAAGAATTCCCAGTCCTCTTCTTCTTCGATCCAACAACTTGCCATGTCGTATCTTTATTGCCTTGATATGAGGAGTTACCATCTTGTTCAAGACCATTAAAATGATCACTAGTCTCCTTCAATTTTGCAGTTGCTTCCCGACGGGCATCCTCAATTACTCTGATTGCCGCCATACTTAAAACCGTTCAATTTTAATACTATTTGTAATTATAAAGATTAATATATTTTGTGAATATGTCTATTATTATTACTAATGAGATTTAAAACTTAGAAGAGTATGAGATTCAAGATAGATTTTGGCCTTTTCACAAAACCCTAGAAACCAAAAGAAGGAACTTTCTCTCTCATCTCTTCCTCTTTTAGTAGTAATTATTGAAGTGTAAATTTTAATTTTAAGGAAGGTAATTATTTGTACTTCATAATTTTCGTTAATTATATTCTATTGTAGGGAATGTAATAGTTTGTGTTTTGTAATATTTTTTTATTGATGTGCAAATGGGATTAAATCATTGAATTAATATAACACATTTATTTAATGAAATAATTAATGAATGAAATAATTAATGAAACTAATAAATGTAGGAGAGTGAGTAAATAATTAATGAATGAAGAAGAGAGACTAATTAATTCTTCACAAAAAACATGGGGGTCCTACATCACCAAAAATTAGATAAACCATTGATATTCAACGACTAGTAGGAAAGCATTAAATGTCTTGTCTTTTATATTAAGGAGATGTATTCATTAGGTATCGCTACTATATTAAAAATTAAGCTTGTGCATGTGGAATTTACAAGGTCCTTAATTTTTGCTCGTGCTAGCTGTGTATTTCATTAATTCTATCTTTGAGAAAATACTTAGTAAGGTACTTTTAAGAGTATCATATAAGTAAAATTAAAATTTAAGAATACTACATATAAGTGTCATGTTTTTATTTAGATAAACAAAATATTTTCAATTATTGTACATTCATTTGTTTATATTTTTTTATTCGTTGAGAGATGTATTTTGATCAAAGGTTATCCAATGAATATGTCGGAGGGAGTTTTTTGGATTTGTAACCACCCATGCATGACCCGTGCCATAAATGACATGGACACTCCCTCCTCCATACCCATCGCATGACCACTTGCGCCCCATAAATGATACCGTTAAACCAAAAGCTATCACCACCACCACCATCACCACCATCAAATTTTCACCCCTTAGCCCACTTCCCAACCCCCTACCCCACCTCGCCTTTTGTGACCCGAACTAGTATGTGGCAATTTAGTGCTTTACAAGAGAATCATATATGAGACTTGGAACCTCGTTCTACGGATTCTTCTATTATACGTTGCATGTGGTTATTCCGTCAGAAGTACCACTCCGACAGTACTCTTGAGATATATAAGGCCTGACTCATGGTTATTGGCAACACTCAACAAGTCGACATAGATTGTGATGATCATCAACGAAACATATTTCATTAGACCCTTTCCATTTTCAAACAAACCGGGAGATTATGAACCATAAAAGTAAAAGGATAGACGTAACGAGAATGTGATTGTGGTTCCGGTAAACCGACATTGGAAGAAGGCATATTTCAGAGATACAAAGAGTAATTAATTATGTTTGATGAATTTTGATATAGTCCAAATAGTGTAACACATGCATTGCTACATACTCCTTTATTAAAGTTCCGATAAGTGATAATGCATGTTATGCTTTAAAAATTTTGTCCCTTTGCATGCATTGGTCAAGTGGTGGGGTCGAAAAAAAAAGTGAAAAATATAACAACGGTTTAAAAGAAACTCGTTGTTAAAATTATTACAACGGTTATGTGAAAACCCGTTGTTCAAAACTTACAACGGGTATGAATTAATTTGTTGTCAAATATATATAACACTAGTTATGGAAAAAAACCATTGCCAAGAGTTAACGTCGGGTGTCTAAGGAACCGTTGTAAAATGCATATTATTACGGTTTCTGATACGTTCACTTTATATATAATTATATCCCTCCTATTTGCTTATTATACATGTTATTATTCACGTTTTATAATGGTTTTATGAGCTAATTTCTTCTTTGAAAGTATTCTTGTGTTTTAATGTCATTTGTAGGATATGAAGCGATTTTGGGTCGTTTCTACGTCAAATCCTTACATTTAAATGATTACCGAGCAAGGTTGCAATAGAATTATTCAGAAGACAAGCTAAAATAACACAAATTGAACCAAGGATATACACTTAGAAGTTTGCTCTGTTTTTGTTTGAACTGAATGCTGAAAGAAGGAGATATAACCTTAACCAAAGCACAAAGCCAATGGTTGAGGGTTGAACCTTGATCCCAGCACACAGCTAAGGGTCTACGCTCACTTCCAAGCACAAAGCAATAGAATTTTTCTCAAGCACACAGCCAAGAGATGATAACAGAAACAAAGGTTTCAGTTTTTGTGTTTACTTCAAGTCTGCCTTTCATTCATTAGAAACAAGCCTTATATAGGCAATAAGATTACATCTTGAACGTCCAAACACATCTAAGGTTAGTAATGATCCTCAAAAGAAAACAAAATAACAATTACAAACTGATACAAACTGAAATAAAGTAAACAACAGAAAAACAGTTCTGAAAGAGACAGGTTTCTTGTTGCCTTGCTGCTGCTTTGTTATATGGTACATAGTGGACTTTTGCTTGGTGTTTTGGTCCTAAACTGGAGTAGTATTAGTCCCCAAAGTCTGAGCAAAAAGCCCTCGAGTCTGCTTGGCCAAAAGAAGAAACTTTGATAGTGACAGCTGAACTGCTCCTGAATAGGTGAGAACTGGACTGGTGAACTTGGCTCTTGTTTTGAGAGGTGTTCCTGGCGTTTTATGAGGAAGGTTCCCTAGACAAAAAGTTAGTAGACCCTCCCTAGAACCAAGCCCCATAGTTGGTTTGAGGTTCATAAGCTTGGAAGTTACCCTGAGACCCTCCCTAAGGTGCTGTTGCTGACTGAATTTCCTGAGGTTTTGTTGGCTTGTTTTGTGAGTCTGTCTTGTGTCTTGGCTGCCCCTGGCTCGTGTCATGGCTATCAATGGCTCGTGTCATGACTTTTTTGCTTGGCCTTGGACTATACAAAGCATTAAGATAGTTTTTGACATAGGGTGAGGTTGATATTGGATCATGGTTGGACTGATCATAGGTTGGCTGGTCTTGTCTTTGAGCTTGGCATTGAACTCCTGTTGAAAAGGTGGCGCTAAGAAGAACGCTTACATAAGATTATGATGGTATGCTACAAAGATTTAGAGGTTGAGAGTTGAAAGGAACAAGTTTCAAGTCATTCTGAGCAACAATGAACAAGTTACGACAGTGTTACTAGGCTTGCTCAATAACAGTCTACAACCCCTATCTCTTGGGGACATGATCAAAGAAAATTATAAGGTTTAAATAAGGATCAAATGATGCTTATACATGTGCCCTATCGGGATTGAAGACCCAAGACCAATGGGGTTGCAGTTGGAAGCGAAAAAGCGAATGAATGAGTGACGTGTGCTGAGAGGGTTGCGTCCCCGATCGAGGACACCTAAACCCTATCGGTGTTGCCTAATATACGCGATTAGACGCCTCATATACCCCTATTAACTCTACATAAGTGTTCATAAGTTCAACATTAATGGCACGCGTCTTCTAGAGCCTATATAAAAGAGAGGTTTGCAGTATAAATCAACACATTCATCACAACACAATCCAATATTATACAACATCTTCCCGTTATTTCTTAGATTATTATAGTATAGTTTTAGTCTTAGTTTACTTTTCTTCTAAACATCTTGTTGTAATTCAAGCTTTGCCTTGGGATTACTTTGGAGTTTCCTTTCTTATTCAAGTTCTATTGCTTAGTATCGGTAATCTTATTCTCTTAGTTTTCTTTTATTAATCCAATTTCCTTCTTTGGTACACGAGGGACCATGGAAGGGGCACGCTAGGGAAGGACAAGCGTAAGAATGCGCATTTGTGGAGTCGCTACCAATGTTTATGGTAAATTGGAACCGTTCGAATACTTTATGCCATGTCAAGACACAAAGTAATGACATAAACACTAAGAACTTGTTACCCTTAGCATTCTATGTCTAGAATGACTCTCGTGGATGCCAATGAGCACGGATGTTCACAGAGATCTGGAGTAAGGGGTGAGGGTACGTATTAGGAAGCTCTTTAATCGAACACCTAATCCCGCTCGCCTTGATAGCGGCCTCTACTAATGATTCGGGAAATCGTTCGGACTTGATATATTATCAATTATAAGCACGCAATGAAACATCCAATGTTTTAATCCTAGCATGTGAATTAGACTATGTCGGTGAACATGTAATAATTAGCACTCAAATATTTCAAAATTGGGATTTAGAATTAATTATATATGGGAATAGAACGAAAATCATACAATTACAACAACTAAATAAGATTACAATGGATTACGGGATCCACGTCATAAATATATTTAAAACAGAGATTTTAAGAAAAAGGTAAAGAATTGAAAACTAAAAGACAAATTAGGAGCGATATTACGACTAATAGTTAGTTAATTACGTAATTAAAGCTACGTGAAAGCAAGAACAGAAGTTCAGGGACATGACTCAACCTGGAAAAGGCGCAGCAACAACTGCATCCTCTGAAAGAGGCACAAGGCTCATTGCGTCTATTCTTGAGTTGAATTCTGACTGTGAAGTCAGAATCGCGAGCAGTTAACATTCTTTGGTATATTTAGGATTGATTATTGACCTATAACTCGAGTGGAAGTGATGTAACATATTAATTACTACAATTTGTATTAATAATGAATTCCAGAGACTTGAGATGAACAAATCGAATATCTAAGACCCAAATTTGACTCAAAGACGAAACGTTTATATGAAAGACTATATTAAAGAAAAGGAACAAAAAAAAGTAATAAAAAGAACACAATCGTAGGAACCAGAAGAAGAAGAAGAAAAGCAGGAGCAGGGCAGCTTCTGGAAGAGGCGCAGCAGGCACTGTGAGCCTTCCAGAAGGCACAACTGCTACTGCGTTTCTTCTCGACGTCTGGCGTCTACTAAAAAGGTTGTGTTTTGAAAATCGATTTTGAACTTATTTCTGACGTGAATCTTACATTAATTGATCGAAAAATAAATAAATAATACAAATAAAAAGACGGGATTTACACCCTCAGACTTACATGCTTGACGAAACGAGATTAACTAAGTAAACGTTTAGTGATTACTCGACTCGAATGTATGTAGAAAGTGACCTCGTTAGAGGATTTAAATTGATTAAATTAGTTGATTGATTGTGTAGTGGTCAAATGGGTCGGTCATGCAATGTGACAGGTACTCAGAAGGATCTGAGCTTACGTGGTCGATTGATCAAGCACGTAGATGTCGAAAGCTTAGAGCAGAGTCGAGAATGCAAAGAGAGAAGAGAAGGGTGGAGCACTCGCGTGCCTAAAAAGTGAGAACGGAGCTCTCCTTTTATAGTAGAAAATTCGAAGAGTTCTAGAATAACAGTAACTTATCACAAAAATATTCTGAAAAGGGAAAAAACAGGCTGGAGAAGGGGCGCAACAGGAGCTGCGATCCTTCAAAGGGACGTAGCACCTGCAGCGTTATTTCACAAGAGGTTTCCTTCCGCGGAAGAAAGATTTACACTTTTCTATTACGGAATTGTGGTAGATCTATAATTCCCTTTTAAACGATACGAGATATATTTTATCAAAAAGATAGATTTTGAAGATTTAATAAAATATCCAGAATATTCTAGGGCGTTCGGACTCGGCATTTTAAAACGGTTTTTAGAAAATGAAGCGAAATTTGACCCGGACTCCAAATGAACTCTAATGACTGTCACAACGACCGTACCGGTGCGTAGATGACGACCAAGGGGTAGACACAAGTGTTTGAGCTATCACTTGAATATAAACTTACGAGCTGTCATAAATCGTTTCGCCTACCAAACATGCGGCCCAACCATCACTTGGTGGTTGGCGGAAGGTGTAGAACTGAGGTATCTACACCTTCTTGTTATAGTATTAGCATGTTTTTGTTTACATCTTTGTTAGTAGTTAGTTTCATCCATATAATGAGTTAGTAGTTTATTTATCTAGGGTGTAGGGAAATCATGTTAGATTAGGTTTTGATATTAATAGATTGTGGGTCATGTGAATATTAAATTGTTTCTATTCCATGCTTATATCATATGTTAGTCTTTGATCAAAAGCCACGATTGTTAGACTAAACGTTTTAAACTTTTCTCCTTAGAATAAAAGGCGGGAAGGGAATTAGACAAAACATGAATAATAGGACGACCTAATAAGATTCGAAAGGACGCTAGGACCCGTTCTATGGTATAATACTCATCCCGACAAGGAAGTACCACCTAGAAATTTATCGACTTCATTACCCTTTTTTGACAATATTATTATGCTAGTTTATATGTGAAACCCGTATCCCTTAGATGCTTCTTTATATTGTTATTCATCTTGTTATTTGCTTTACTTTACCTAACTAAACCTCAATCAATCGAACCGTCCTTGATAGAATTCATCCCATGACAACTTATTTAGTATCTCTCGTCTCCCTACGATCGACCCCTACTTCCCTAACTGCATTAATTTGTTGTTAGCCTAGACTAGGGTAATTATCTGTGATTTGGGTGTTGGAGTGAGTGTCCTCAACAATAGTGCGATCACATAATTAAATCTTAATGATAAGAATACAAAGGGGTGATGAATATTATAGTCAACTGGTCAGCATAAATCCGTAACGATTGGATCACTAGAGTTTGACGTTACTGTTGTATGACGCTGGTGATCAGTTGATCCCTTGAAGTCACTCCTAAAGCACAATGCCCTAATCATGTACATTAATTAATTGTATATCGATACAGATTAATTAATCCCTTAAATTGAACTAAGTTCATATTAGTGAGAATAATATCTTATTGTAATATGATTAAATAAGATTCATATTAGTAATTTAATTGTTATAGTACTAAGAATGCATTATGTTTATGAAACATTTGAGATAAGCTAAATTGGTTGATTATAATTACAAATTGTTGTAGATTATTGTAACCAAATATGAGATGACTTGGGGTGCTAGGAATCTGTCTTATGCAGGAAGACTAACCCTTTTCAATGCTGTTCTTACTTCCCTTCACTACTATTGGGCTTCCATTTTCTTAATTCCTAATGGAATTATGAATAAGATTGATTCAATTTGTAGAAATTACCTACGGGGGGTGGTGGTTAAAGACATGTACCAGAAAGATCCAAATGTGAATTGGGATAATTGTTGCAGACCAAAAGAGGAAGGGGGATTGGGAATTAGGATCTCTAAGAACTGGAATAATGCATCTCTAAGGAAATACACTTGGTGGATAGCTAGCAAGAAGATAATCTCTGGGTGAAGTGGGTACATCATGTTTATATAAAAGATACTGATTGGAAGGATTATGGTGCACCTACTGATAGTAGTTGGTCTTGGAGGAAGTTGGTTCAGGTAAAAGATAGATTTAAAGGGGGGGGGGTATGTTGATAACCTGTGGTTGCATCAGCCTCAGGAATATACAGTGGCCATGGGTTATCAATGGATCAGGAATGTTGGTCCTAAACTGTCCTGGAGATACATTTACTAACACAATCTGAATGTGCCTAGATGTAGCTTCATTTTCTGGGCTAGTCAATTACAGAAATTATTGACATGTGACAGAATATTGAAGGGGTTTGGGAACAATGCAATGTGTTATTTGTGTGCAAGGTATGATGAGACTCATGCTCATCTTTTCTAAACCTGTGAGTTCAGTCAGAGATGTATTAAACTGTTGAAGGAGAGAATTCATACTAACTTCAATGCCCAGAATCTGGTCCAATGGTTTGCTTGTGGCAGAGGATATAGCATCTTAAGAAGGAAGTTGGTGTGTGCGTGTATGATAGAGATTACCTATGGTATTTGGATAACCAAGAACCAAGCGAGAATTCAGAGCTATGTTAGCAGACCTGAGAATATTGTTCAGCAAGTTGTGATGGAGGTGCGAACAAGACTGGAAAGGCAGAATGAGAGCACATTCAAGGCAATGGATTGGAGATGGCTCCAATCTTTGTAGTTTCTCTTGTTTTTTGATTCTTATAATTGACGATTAGATGTAATACCCGTATGGTATGGAAAACTGTGATGTAATAGTTCTTTTTGATGAATATATTCTTACTCTTTACAAAAAAAAATGAGATGACCCATTTTATTACATGTAATTATAAAATGTGACTTAAAATGTTAAGTGTAATTTATTTGTTATGAAATTGCATTTAAATTAGTTAAATGTACATTTATAAGCTAATTACATGTTACATGTCACATGTCACATATGTGACAAATGACAAATGACAAAATATAAAATGGACTCCACATAATATGGCAAAACCGGTTGTGGTGGGTATTAGGGTAGGACTTAGGTGATTATGGTTGTTCTAATTAAGAATTGGACAAAATGATTACCTACCTAAACCTAGCCCTACGCCTATTGCTTTGTTAAGAACAAAAAGAAAAGCACCCACCCTTCCCCATGAGTAGGGTGGCCGGTCATGCTCTTCAAATAAGGAGATGTTTTCTCCTTATTTGGGATTCATTGATCTCATAAGAAGATATATGCTTATCTCTCTACAACCTCCATCTCTCACTAAAAGAAACTTAAGAGATTTTTCAGTATTCATACACTACTAATATGATTACTAAGAAGAGTAATATATCTATTAGTTTATAATAAGGGAGTCTTGAATATTATTCTAGTGTAGTAATATTTAAGAGATTAAGGGCTAGTCTTGGTTGCAACTTATTGGAGAGTTCTTATACTTAGAACTAGGAGTTCATCCCTCATCCTTATGCTCAAGAACAAGATTAGGAAGATGTCCTAATCTTGTGCCCCAAATCGTTTATATTCAATGTAAGGAACAATTTCTTCTTCCTTCTTTGTATTTTGTTATGCATGCATAAGATCCACTAGTTTAAGGAGTAAACTATTCATAAGATGATATTAGAAATGTATAATATCGAGTTATAGAAACCATCAAGTGGTATCAGAGCTTTGGTTGTTGCATGCATAATCAATTTATAGTTTTTTCGAGTTAATGTAACTTAAAGAAAACTAGTAATTTGTGTTTTATAAGATAAAATCACAAAGTCATTTGCATGTCAATATATTCTGGTCCTAATATGATTTTAGGTCATTTTGATGGTTTATGGAAATTTATATTGCTCAAATATGATTTTTAGTATTTTCATTACATTTTAATGAGTAAAATGATGTTTAGAATGCTAAAATTAGTTAGACATATCTTCTGACCTTGAAAGTTTTACACAATATCAAACATGCATTTTACTTACTGTATGTAAAAGTTCGAGTGAAGTGGAATTATTTCTCATGGTTTATTATTTTTATATGATAAAATGATATAAATGAAGGTCAAATGGTAAAAAATACTTCTGCTTTGAATATGATAATGCAATTTTAGTATGTTGTCACATGCATGTTTTCCTAACAGTCTGGAAAATGTGAGACTAATGTGATTTGTCTAGAATGATTTATGAACTTTTAATGTAAAAATGGCATAAATAGTGACTGATTTAGCAAATATAGCTAAAACAAATTTCATGACATGAGAATTTTATTTCTGGTTTCATAAATGTCCCACTTTTCAGATCTAAAGTTGAAAATTTAATTTGATTAATTTTTGCATGCTTTATGTATTTTATTTGATAAAACCGATAAAGCGCAACCGATCTTTCTCAAAATTGATTCGAAATTTTTAACCATGATTTTGACATTATGAGTGTCATGGAAATGTTCTAGAATGTACAAAAATTAAAAATTCAAAATTCAAAATTCAAAATTATTGTATTTAAATTTGGATTAATTTGATTAAAATATGATTTTAAAGTCTAATTTTGAGCAATTATATAACAACAAGTTGAATTATTGTCAAAAAATTGAGTGATTACTAATTTTTGAGTCCTAAATCAGTTAGGATAATTAACATGGACTTAAATATGATTTAAATATTGTTTAGTGATTTTAAAGTGTTATTATCACACATTTCAATAAAACCGGGTTATATACGATATAAACCTTTAAATTGATCATGTTTTATACATATTATTATGCTGCATTTTTATTTATGAATGTCATATTTGGTTTATGTAATTTTGAATTATGTAATTTAATCCTTGTATGGCCTTAGTTTTAATCGATATTGCCCGAAATATATGGGAATATTGATTCGGTTGTAATTTTATAGTGATCTCGTACCACTTTTATTGTATTATTTTATTTTACGAATGTATAATAGGAAATTATTGTAATTTTATTATATATTTTGTAATACCGGATTTTCCCAAAGACGGTGCCATTCGGAAAGGCGTTTCGAGAGAGACAGTAACCTTGGGAGGCTTGCTTATGAAGTTCAAGGGACCAAAGGAGTTGGTTTCCGAATTTGTAATAGATTATATGATTTTCTATTCTAGGAAAGGCCATACTAGGAGTTTTATTTTAATGATTGCATTTTATTTAATATGTTTGCATGCATTGCCAAATCGCCATACCATGACATGCGTATTTTATCGAGTATTCGACCGTGTCAATTAAAGTTATCGTAAATTCATCGATTTAGTTCACTTAAACGAGATAGATAATAAATTGACATGACCTCTCATAATAAATAATAGAGATCAAGCCTTACAAAATAGTAGAACCCATGAATCCCAATTTCGCAAGGAAGTAGGCTCGGCTCACCGAGGTGCTAAACTTGTTACATTGGGTAAGTGGGGTAATAAAGTTTATTACTTCGAAATTTGGATTGAGCTCAACGGAAGTATTCGCAACCGTAGCCGCATGTGTTCCGGGCTTAAGATAAATATTAAAGCTAAGTAATATTATCGACCGAGAGTTCTAATGTTGAATCGATTAAAGAGTTAATCCACCGAATTATGTCAATAAGGGATGAATCGGCTCACCGTGCCCAAGTTGATATGAATTTGGATCTCGGAATCATTTATAATAGTTTGGTAGAGGTCACTATTTAAATGTTAAAACCTGTTTAAAATGTTTACAAGTATTTAAAATGATTGACATTTCCTTTATTTCTAAAATTTGTAGTTAATATTGTTTATTCGCAATGGCAAATGCTAACTCATCCACCACGACCAATGCTCCAACTCTCACGAATGTCCCATGTCTTCGATCCTTCATGGATCGATGCAAGTTAGAAAAGAATGGCGCTAATTTTGCCGATTGGGATGCGCAACTCCGTTGGGCCGCGGAAGGTGACGACAAGCTTCGTTACCTTACCAAAGCCGCGATAAAAAAACTTTTTGATTTTATCTATGGAGGCCGATCTCCAAAGAAGTGCCATAAAGATGAGCACCGCCTATGAGATCTATGCCAAGCTTGTGACCATGTTTTTACAAGCTTCAAGGATCATTCAATATGAGACGGCTTCTGCGTTTTTCGACAGGAACTGAAGAGAGGGCAACAACGTTAGCCCTCATGTACTTAAATTGATTGAGCATGTCGAGACTCTCAAATTGCAAGGGGTTGAAATTCCCGAACTGTTGGAGTAGGTGTCCTCCACAATAGTGCGCCACTTAATAAATCTCATTGAGTAATATAATTGGGATATTTATTGACTATATATATGATTAGTTAGTTGATTAACGTAGATCAATAACAGTTGGCTGACTAGAGTTTGACGTTATTGTCGTATGACGGCGGTGATCAACTGATCCCTTTCGGTCACACTATAGTATGAAATCCAAATAGTAACTAATTATTTGTATATGATACAGTTTATTAGTCCATTACATATATTCGATATGTACGAGAGTTAATTGTTAGAAATTGAGTTAAGAACTCAAATTCGATTAAGTTTATTTTTCAATTTTGCGATAATTGACTAATAAATTTATATCTTATTTTAATATGATTAAATAAGATTTAACTTAGTAATTAATCGTTAAATTACTAAATTAGTTGAGGTTTTGAGATAGAGGTAATTAGATAATTATATTTACAAGGAGTTGTAAAATAAATTAACTAAGCATTGTGGGACCCATTATATATTGATATAATGGTAAAATATTACTTAAAATGTTGAGTACATATTATTTATTTATTTGTGTCATATAATTGTTATATGATCAAATTAACACTTAATTATATGAGATAATTAAGCATATGATTAATAAGTATTTGTGGGACAAATATCAAAAATCAAAATAGACCAAATAAGGCCTCACATGGCCGGTTATGATGTAGTGGGAAGTGATAATGGTTGCTCTTATTCATACTCACAGGTAACATGTGATTATGACATGAATAGTAAACTTAAAATCATTTTACTCAACACTACACTCCACCACTTTGCATGTGAATTAAAATAAGCAAAATTAGTCTCTTGTGAGGCTACATGGACCGGCCATATTGCCTATAAAAGGGCAATATGGTGGTTCATTTTTGTTGTTCATTCTTGCTTATTTTTCATACATCTCTCAAAAACTCTTCTTCTTACTAAAACTCTCATAATACTAATATTTACTAAGTATTACTAGTGTATTAATATATTCTAATATTAGTAGTATTATATCTATCTTATTATCTAGTTAATAATAAGAATAGATTATTTGGTGTCATCTTGGTGCAACTTGAAGGGGGTCTTCTAATTTGGAGATTGCTCTTGTTCATCCATATTTATAGCTCAAGAACAACAAGAAGGAGTTCTTGTTGTGCCCATTTAATTTCCATTTCAATGTGAGGAAATTTCTTCTTTTATTTAAATGTCTTTATATTTGCATGCATGTTACATAGATCATTAAATACTAAATTAACAAGTAATTTAGTGACTAATTAGAGGAGTATTATTTAATCGTATTAAATAATTGTATCATCATTACATTGACTAACCTTTTAGTCATATACATCGACTAACCTTTTAGTCATATAAGGCATCAATATGATCATATTGTTCATATAATCATATCTCTTAAACACATCCTTTAGGCGTGACTTTTAGGGACCAGTTGATCACCGCCATTAAAATGACAATAACGTCAAACTTCTAGCAAGCCAACCGTTATCGATAAACGTTAATCAACTGATAAGAATACTAAGTATACCCTGTGAACCTGTAAGAGATTTATACACGTTATCACACTAACTGTGGAGGATTCTAGCTCCAACAATCTCCCACTTGTCCTTACTAGTGTATGTGCGATAACCGATTCTCATATCCAAAATTTCTCCCACTCAATGTAAGACAATTGCAAAGTCCGTATTCACAAAGGTCGTATTTTACAAGTGATCATTATCAAGAGTGGTTTTCCCGACTAGAGAGTAACCTAACTGATAAACGAATCATTATTCGAGCATGGCCATGCATTTCAGTTACAACTCCTTGAGTGGCCCTGAGAAATAACAAAACCTGATAAAGGTTGGATATTTTCTTCAACTCAAATCCTGCAGATACAAGCACAGTATGAAATGACCCAGTAAAAATCTGCTTAGCCTCCTGTTACGGTCGACCATGAGAAAGAAACCAAAGTCACCCAAAAAACTGCCTTAATCTCAAGAGACAGTCGATAGTCAAAAGAATCGACTCTAGGAACACTATGGACGTCCAATCCACGACCTGGCACCGAATGTTCTTACACATTTAGGACTCCATAACGTTGTCACGATGTCCTACGAGGTATCTTTATAACTCGTATCTGTGATCGATCAGTCAACCGTTTGACTTATGGCTCGTTGAACCCACCATCAATCAACTTCACAATATAATTGCCAGAGTTATCAGCTCATTTGGGCGATTACGGACCAAAACAAATATAATGTAATTCAGTTCACTTTGTGGCGTTCAATGTTGTCGTACAATCCACATGAAAAACAAAATATGAAACAATACGATGATGTTATAAATAGTATATGAAAAAGATACATTTATCTAATCCATGTAAACAGCTACTACAACTCAGGAACACGTTTAATTCCAATGGAAATAATGTGTCCTTCATGCTTATCATATTTTAACGGTTTACTAAAAGGGTCCGCGATGTTGTCATCCGAAGCAACCTTGTCTATCACTATCTCCTTTTGCTCCACATAATCTCGGATCATGTGAGCCTTCCGAAGTACATGTCTAGACTTGTTACTAGACTTAGGCTCCCTAGCTTGGAAGATGGCACCTCTATTATCACAATAGATGGTGATTGGGTAATTCGAACTAGGAACTACGGTTAGTCCTTGTAAGAACTAACGCATCCATATAGCTTCCTTTGCAGCTTCCGAAGCGGCATAGTACTCGGACTCAGTTGTAGAATCTGCTATAACACTCTGTTTGGAACTTTTCCAACTGACCGCAGCGCCATTAAGAGTAAAGACGAATCTAGACTGAGATTTCGAGTCATCCCAATCCGTTTGGAAGTTAGCATCCGCGTAACCGATTGCGCATAGCTTAGTATCTCCTCCATAAGTAAATACCCAATCCTTAGTCCTTCGTAAGTACTTAAGGATATTTTTAACAACCATCCAGTGTGTTTCACCTGGATTGCCTTGGTACCGACTCGTCATACTCAATGCATATGCCACGTCTGGACGTGTGCATATCATGGCATACATGATCGATCCTATGGCTGATGCATAAGGAACACGACTCATGCGCTCGACCTCTTCCGATGTCTTGGGTGCCTGAGCTTTACTCAAATGCATCCCAGAAATCATTGGAAGGTACCCCTTCTTAGAATTGGTCATGCTGAACCTTTCAAGAATCCTATCTATATAAGACTCCTGACTGAGTAATAACATCCGTCGTGATCTATCTCTATTGATACGGATCCCCAATATGCGTTGTGCCTCACCCAGATCTTTCATCTGGAAATGGTTTTTTAACCATACTTTTACCGAAGATAAGAGAGGAATGTCATTCCCAATCAAGAGTATGTCATCGACATACAATATCAAGAAGACAATCTTACTCCCACTCGACTTGACATATAAGCATGGTTCCTCGACCGATCGAGTGAAACCATTCTCTTTTATCACCTGGTCGAAACGATGATTTCAACTCCGAGATGCTTGCTTAAGTCCATAAATGGAACGCTTAAGCCTGCACACTTTCTTAGGATTTTTAGGATCAATGAAACCTTCGGGATGTACCATGTACAATTCCTCCTCCAAATAACCGTTTAAGAAGGCGGTTTTCACATCCATATGCCAAATTTCATAGTCATGAAAAGCGGCAATCGCTAAGATTATCCGAATGGAACGTAGCATAACTACGGGTGCAAAGATTTCATCATAATGCAATCCTTGCACTTGAGTGAAACCTTTTGCCACTAGTCGTGCCTTATAGGTGTCTGGTTGTCCTTCTACAGAATGCTTTATCTCATAAAGCCATTTGCACTGAAGAGGTCGTACCTTATCAGGCAAATCAACAAGATCCCATTTGTCATTCTCATACATGGAGTCCATCTCGGATTTCATGGCTTCAAGCCATAGCTTAGAGTCGGAACAGGTCATGGCACCTTTATAGGTAGCGGGTTCGTTACTTTCTAGGAGCAAAATGTCATCTCTATCATTCTCCTCGACCATACCAATGTATCTGTCTGGAGGAATGGAGACTCTACCCGACCTCCTAGGTTCCTGAGGAATATTAACTGTAGCAGAAGTTGAAGGAACATCTTCCTCCATCGGTTGCTCAGTTGTTGGTTCTTGAATCTCCGATAGATCGAAGGTTCTATTACTTGACTTGTTCTCGAGAAACTCTTTCTCTAAGAACTTCGCACTAGCCGCAACAAAAACTCGATGTTCGGTAGGCGAATAGAAGTAATGACCAAACATTCCTTTTGGATAACAAATAAAGTATGTCTTGACCGATCGCGGGCCGAGCTTATCCTCGTGTCTCCACTTGACATAAGCCTCGCAGCTCCTAACCCGAATAAAGGACAAGTTAGGGACCGTTCCCTTCCATATCTCATATGGAGTCTTGTCTACAGCTTTAGACGGACTTCGGTTAAGTATAAGAGCAGCTGACAAAAGAGCAAAACCCCATAGTGAATCAGGTACTACCGTGTGACTCATCATGGATCGAACCATATCAAGTAATGTTCGATTTCTCCGTTCGGACACACCATTTAATTGAGGTGTTCCAGGTGGAGTTAACTGTAATACTATGCCACAGTCTTTAAGGTGTTGATCAAACTCATTTGAAAGATATTCGCCACCACGATCTGATCGAAGTGCTTTAACCTTTCTTCCCAGTTGGTTCTCAACCTTATTCTGGAATTCCTTGAACTTTTCAAAGGACTCACTTTTATGCTTCATTAAGTAGACATATCCGTATCTACTCAAATCATCCTTGAAAGTGATAAAATATCAATAGCCATCTCTTGCGTTGATTGACATAGGTCCACATACATCAGTATGTATGAGTCCTAATAGGTCATTAGCACGCATTCCAACACCTTTGAAGGAAATTCGAGTCATTTTGCCGATAAGACATGATTCACACGTGCCAAATGATTCGTAATCAAATGGGGAGATAGTCCCATTCTCAATGAGCTTCTTTACACGTTTTTCATTTATGTGTCCCATACGACAGTGCCATAGATAAGTTTGATCTTTGTCACCAACCTTTACTTTCTTATTATTCATGTGTAATATGTCTGTTGTTTGATCTAAGATATAAATGCCATTCATGGAAACTGCTTTGGCATAAACCATTTCATTTAAAGAGAAAATACAACTATTGTCTTTTATTGAAAATGAAAAACCGTCTTTATCAAGCACGGAAACATAAATAATGTTCTTAGATAAACTGGGTGCATAGTAACAATTATATAAATATAACTCAAATCCACTCGGGAGTTGGATTACATATGTTCCCATTGAGACTGCAGCAACTTTTGCTCCATTCCCGACTCGCAGGTCCACATCACCCTTTGCGAGAGGTGTGATGTTTTTTAGGCCTTGCAAATGATTACACAGATAAGAACCACAACCAATATCAAGTACCCAAGTTCCGAAACTTGCATGGTTAATCTCAATCATATGAATATAACATGAGTGACGCGGCCTGCTTTTATGTCCTCACGGTACACGGGATAGTTCCTCCTCCAATGCCCAATCTTGTGGCAATGGTGGCACTAAATGTCACTGTCCTTGCTCTTTGCCTTGCCTTGTGAGCTACTAGTCTCACCAGGCCCACTCTTACCCTTTCCTGACTTCTTAAACTTTGGCTTCCCTACATTTAAGTCGCCATGAGCCTTGCCCTTACCTTTGTTCTTGTTGGAAATCATGAGAACATCTTGCTTCATGTTCCCACTCAATTTCATATCCTTCTCGGTCTGTTCGAGAAGTGAGTGTAGCTCATGAAGACTTTTCTTCATGTCATTCATGTAGTAATTTGCCCTGAAAAGGGCAAAACCATCATGAAGTGAATGAAGCACACGGTCAATGACTATGCTCTCACTGATTTTGCAATCAAATGCCTCCAGTTTCTCGACATTCTCAATCATATCAAGAATGTGTGGGCTAACCGGTTGACCCTTCTGGAGTTTCGCCTCAAAGAAGTGACAGGTATGCTCATAAGTAACAATTCTCGGTGCTTTTGAGAATTCGTTAGTGAGCGTGGTGAAAAACTTATTTGCACCTTGGGCAATGAAGCGTCTTTTTTAAATTGGTTTCCATTGCAAAGATGAGTACGTTATTTATCGCACCCGCTTCCATAACGAAGTCACTATAAGCAAGTGACTTGTTAGCTCTCGCATTGGGGCCTGGGTTTGGCGGTATTGGCTCAGTCAAGAACTTGAGCTTGCCGTCAGCAATGGCTGCATTCCATAATGCCGCCTCCCAGTCCGCAAAGTTGGAACCGTCATTCTTCAGTCGCGTGGACTGATTCATGTGGTCCATGAAAATTTTAAGCCAGGACTCGCGTGCGTGTGTGGCACTTGGCATAAGGACATCATTATGGCCAGCCATTTGTTATAAGCAGTATTATAAATATAAAACGAATTCTACACTGCGAAGAAGAAGGAAAATATAATAATAAGCATACTTATCGATATGAATTAAGTCTAGTGCAAAAACTCGTTTAATGCGAAGACTCAAGCATTTATACAATTGACCTCCCTCAAGAATTATATAAATGATCCCAAGACTCAATTATCTGTAAATTGATAAGCCAACCTCTTGGCTAATTCTACCTTTAGAATTCTTGGTCGATAAAACAATTATCTATAGTCCATCATAATCACGAGAAACTCTTCGGATTATAATGTTGAGGTAAAATAAGTCAACACATACTACTTACCCAACGTAGAAGGGGTCATATGGAGAGTAAGGTCCTATATGCCTACCGACGAAGAAGGGATTCATAGTAGTTTGGCCTATAAAGACTAGTCTCAATTTTAGGTTTTAGAGGAAGATCCCATCAACTTTATTTTAATTCATTTTAAGTGAACGAATATCTAGCATGCGAGAATGAATAAACTAAGATGATGGCTTAAAATTCGTGTGACATCTTTATGTCCAGGATAACTAACATCCAAACTATATGAGTCAATTTTCATGCAATTTTAGTAGTAGGTGGTTTGGTTTAGGCGGAATATGATACACTAACTATCATGTGATGAAAAGCAACAAGAACGACAAATACGTAAAATTACAAAGTCCTAGTGTGGCCTATCTACCAAAATGAACAAAAATACAACTTTGGAATCCATCCATGATTGGACCCGAAAAGCATGTCTTGATGTTCCATCTTGGTCTACGTAGCGGGAGTGAGCAATCCGATCTCCATCTTTAGTCTTCTCAAATTACATTTAATAAATTACAAAATATAAACTTATTTACATTCTAATTTAAAAACATAATTCAAAGAAAACAAAAGGAGATTCGAGATCTCAAAATTACATCAAGATCATGTTTCCATCATTACGAAAACATAATCAACTAAGGTCACACTAGGTAATACAAATTACAACCAATTGCAAAAATACGTAAATAAACCATTCAACAAATCATTCAACAAAATAAAATGCATCAACAATAAATTAATCATTCAAGACATAATTCCTTAATTATGTAGAGTAATTTATCCAAACCACCTAATTTAAAATGATCAAAATTATGTGACAATTCCTTAATTACTCACAATAATTCCAATCAACCATAATCCAATTCTAATTCATATTATCGTATAATATGAATTAATCTAACATTATTTTAAACCTTTTTAAAATAATTGGGTATCCAAAAATTGTGAACTTTTTCACAACAACAATCAATATAATGCATAAACAAAAAGATTTGGCCAATAATAAAAAAAACAAAAAAACAAATTTTTTTTTTTTTTAAATCAGCTGAATTATTTTTTTTTTTTTTTTTGGACCGAAATAAATTTTGTTTTCATCATTCATGAAATATCATATAAAATAATTTCGTAGCCTTGGCTCTGATACCACTTGTGGGAAATATCGGTATATTTCATACATGAATTTTAAGGATTATAACGAAATTATAATATATGAAATACGAGTCATAAACGAAAAGCATAAAGATTAGAATCAACCTTTGGTCCTAACAATATGGCCTAAGAACAAATATCGAGATCGATATTCTCCTAATTGTTGCACCCAAGATGCTATGAGATATGCCTTTTCTTGTGCTAGAAAGAATACAAAAATTACTGATGATTTTTGTGTCAAGTTATGAATGAATGAATTATGTAGAGAAGAGGAGTTTATATAAAACTCTCCTACTCCTCTTTTTGGCCGTGTAACACAAGTGTAGTAGAGGGAGGAGTCTCCCTCTTCTTCTTCTACTTGTATTAGCAAGTGGAGTCCAGATAGGAGTCTTCCTCTATTATTTATTTAATGTATAATATGTGTATGTATTATTATTTTCATTTATGTTGTCACATATTAATAAGTCCATACAACGTTTTGTAGCCGATTTATTAATACCGGTCTGACATCATTTATTATGACAATATCGTATAATATATACGTCATATATAAATATCGTATATTTATAATGTGCTAATTAAATATAACAGTTTAAATTTAATTAAAAATTAACATTTAATTCGTTTAAGCTTACATTATTTAATCGTATTAAATAATTACATTATATACATTAATTATATATAACAGTTTATATTCAATTACGAATTAACATTTAATTCGTCTCAGCCAGTATTATTTAATCGTATTAAATAATTGTATCATCATTACATTGACTAACCTTTTAGTCATATACATCGACTAACCTTTTACTCATATAAGGCGTCAATATGATCATATTGTTCATATAATCATATCTCTCAAACACATCATTTAGGTGTGACTTTTATCGTGGAAAGGAGTTTCCATTATTTTATACGGTAGCATTTTGATTGCGATCTCCGTTTAAACCACCGTTGCTAATGACAAAATAAATTTTTTCTTTTGATCCTCATAATCACCATTTCAAATATCTCTTATAAAGAGTATATGAATAAGTCACACTTAGTCAAAAACGTTTTGATTTTGTTTTAGTGACGTTTTTTTATTACAACGGTGCATCAATCTTTTTGCTCCAACGAAAATATTTATAATTTTTTGGTATGTCATCATAATGCTCCTTATCGAGATTAACCTCAAAAGAGGCCAAATCAGTTGGGACGACTAGGTTTCTCGATTTATTTGAAATCGTGAATAACCAAATACCGTAGACACTTCATGAAAGGTTTATCTTTTTTGAAAGTAAAACCATGAATGAAATGAAGAATAGTCTTCAAAATAATTCTAATCTACTTGTCTAATTAGAGATTCATGAAAGTGAGTGGGAGCTCTAGGAAAGATGTTTTATTCTTGATTGTTAAGAATATGACGAGGTTCAAGAGTAGGTTGGCACAATGTTGGCACAAGGCAAGGGAAAACGGCAAGGCTAATTTGAATAGTAAAGTCAAAACCCAAGCAAGGTGTCGAACCCAACTTTTGATTATTCGATTTTACAGTGTAAAACACTAGAAAAGAATCTGCCCCAAGTTTTCTAAAGAGTTAGAAATAGGGTGTACTATTTTCACCCATAATATCTATATGATCGACATTTATTTTGCTAAAATGCAAGTTTTGGGTATTAGATACCCATTATGGTTTTCATCGATGTATTCAATGCATATAATAATGATTCGTGCGACGACTAGCCATGATCAAAGGTAATTATATTCTTGACCTAAACTAGAAATTACTTGTCATATAGATTGAAAAAGGCTCAAAATTGGTGACCCTAATCTAATCTTATTTCTGGATTGTGTAGCACATTAAAAGGCTAGTATTGACTACTATCCCTAAACCATTTGATTTTGAATCCTATGGTGTGTGCGAATCTTGTATTCAATGCAAGATGATTTGTGCCCTTTTTATTGAAAAGAAAATCGAACTACTGAGTTATTGGCCATATTACATTATATTATGTGTGGTCCAATAACAAACACAACCAGAGATAGTAATGACTACTTCACTTTATTTACCGACGATTTAAGTAGATATTATGTTTGATTCTACTTAATGAGGTGCTAAGAGAAATCTTTGAAAAGTTCAAAGAGTTTCAATGTGAAGTAGTTAACCACCAAGAGTATTAGATAGTGGATTTACGACCAAATCGTAACAAGAAATATCTAAGTATTGACTTTGATTTTCACCAAAAGTATTGTGAAATAGTTTCACGAGTTGACTTTTCTAACACACGTTATGGGATAAGGGTGTTGTTGCATAGAGAAACATAACCTTATACGATATGGTTTTGTCTTTGTCAAGTTAATCTAAGCCATTTGACTAACCTTGGGATCTTAATATTTTTGTCTGCTATTTCTTTTCCCACCATATTAAAGCACATTTATAACAGTCTGATTTCATTCCATATACGATATGGGTAGGTAGCGTACCTAATTTATAAGTTATTTGAATGAAACAAGTGCTCAATAATCCCACATTGACCACGAGAACAAAGCGTTTGTGACTCGTGATGCTGTCTTTCAATAAAAATACGATTATTTCTTGATAAGACAGAGTGGGAGAAAATGTTTCAAGAGCCACAAACTGAGCATATGGTCCGGAAAAGGTTTTCCTCATTGCTTGTTCAGTAGTTGTTTCTTCGGAACATAAGAGGTCAGGTGGAATTTTATCACTTCTTTATAGTGATGAATTCTAATCTGTGACTTATAAAAGACTGTTTCTAGTCCCAACTTCTTGCTATGGCTTAGAGTCATGCGATTCGTAATGGACTCCATGCATGATGGTCTGGTATGTGACCTGGTAAATTTTACTTGAAGAAGTACGACCTCTTCAATGTAAATTGATTTTTAAGATCGAAATTTGCATGGATGAACATTAAAATGTTTTCAAAGATAAATTGGTAGGCAAAGAATTTTGCACCAACCTTAATTCTTCGATCCATTCGAATATACTTAGCGATTACAGCATATCATAATAGTATGATGTCAATTGGAACTCAAGAACCACCTTCTTGAATACGATTCTAGAAGAGGTAGAATATTTTATATCCACCTGTGGGTTCGTAGATCCTAACTATCCTAAGTTAATTTTGCAAGCTTAAGAGGATGTCTTAAGTAAGTACTAAAGAGTTGGAATTAGTATGTCAATCATGTTGTAAAATATTTCACGATATCTCGAGGAATTATGTTGAATACATGAAGTTTAGTGGGAGTAAAATGGTTTTCATCAGTCTTATATGTGGAGACATATTGATCATTTTAGATAATAGAAGATTTTGAGAAGTAGAATACATCTTTTAGATATCTGGATTTATAAAGATAAATCTAAAAGGATATTAGCGTTAAGTCAAAATTCTTATATTGATAAGATCTTTGACTAGTTCAAGGAAGTTAAACACATGATAATTGTTTCATTTTGCTTCCGCTGCGGGATCAATTATATACGCTGTGATGTATACTCAATCCGACATTTCGCATGCTTTGAGCATGACAAGTCGTTTGCAATCAAATCCAAGTGAGAGTCACTTGATAGCCATAAAGAACATCCTTAAGTACTTGCGAAGGACTAAAGATATGTTCCATATGTTTGGAGTTTATAGTGGGTTGTGTGTAAGAGTTTACACAGACTTCACTTTCCCAACTGATCACGAACTGGCTGTGTTTTATAGAAGATTTATCTGTTGGAAGAGTTCCAAGCAGAAAAGACTATTGGAAAGGTTCCAAGTAGAAGTGACATTTTCAAATATAAATGTCATGTATCCGCTGGAAGTGTTCCAGGCAGTTTATCATTGCGGATTTCACAACGGAAATGGAGTACATTGCATCATATGATGATGCATATGAAAGTAGCTTGGATTCGACCATATTGGAGGGACTAGGAGTAGTTTCTATAGTTGTATATCCTATCCCATGATACTGGTAAAACAGTGGGAGCTACCTTTAGGCCAAGAGTCCTAAGTCTAGATGCAAACCTAGACACGTACTTAGAAAGTTTTATGTAATATGAGATTACGTAGACAAAGAAATAGCAATCCGAACGATAGGAAAGATGCAAGTATTGCTAATCCATTAGCCATGCCTTTTATAGGCTGAACATAATAGTCATGTCATTTCAATGGGGATTGAAATATGTACCTGAATTGCTAGAGATGATGAGATATGAAATTATTGATAGCATATCAATTTTTCCAAATATTTGATAATCGCATTCATTGTTAGAGTTTCATTAAAAACTCCTTTGTTTAGTTTGACTAAATTTTAATACTTTGTTTATCCGAATTGGTTGAAAGAAAAAGTTGAACCCAATTCAAGTGAACAGGATTGAACTTAGTGTTTTGTCCCTAGTCACTCATTTGAGGTGACGTCTCGAAGTGACTAGATTGTAAGTCGATCGATGGTTGGTTGCAGCACCATGGGGTCATGGAAGATGACTGGTCGTTTACATAGGCAGACTGTGGAGAGACACTCTTGTCGGGGCAGTGACCATAATAGAGTCCCTTATCAAAATTGTTGAAGCCTGGTCATGGCGGGGATTTCTATTTTATTCCTATGAGTCGATTCTTTAGACTGGCGACCATTTACCTGAGTCGGTGTAGTTTCCGATTGACTTTGGTTTTTGTCCTAGGTCGTGCTGTGAAAGGAGGCTGATGGACATCTTCTGGGTCATGGTAATCTGCATCATATAGTGTAAGATGGGTCAACAGAAATTGTCCATCCACGTTGGGTATTAACATCTTCGGGCCACTCGAGGAGTAGTAACTGGAAATGCGTGGCCACGCTCGGAACAGATCTCTGGTAGATTTTCCGATCAGACAGTTACTCTCCCAGATCGAGAAAAACCACTCTACTTATAATTTTAAATTGCAAGTGCGACCTGTAAGACACCTTGCAATGAGTGGGAGGAAGTGACGCAAAAGAGACAAGAGAATCGGTAGCACACAACTTGTCGAGACAAGTGGGAGAAATTGTAGGAGGAGAAGTCCTCCGCAATAGTGTTGTTACATGCACAACTTGGATCGGGCAAGTGGGAGATTGTTGGAGTAAGTGTCCTCCACAATAAGTGCATTTATATAATAAATCTCATTTGGAATATACGTGGCATGATTAGTATATTATGATACTCCAAGTCAGTTGATTAACGTAAATCGGTAACGCTCGGCTGACTAGAGTTTGACGTTATTGTCGTATGACGGCGGTGATCAACTGATCCCTTTAGGTCACACCTATAGGATGAGACCCAAATAGAATACTAGTTATTTGTATACGATACAGTTTAATTACGGCATTACATATATTTGATATGTACGTTTAGTAAGGAGAGTTATTTATTGGAAATTGTGTTAGGAACTCATTCCACTTAAGTTTATTAGTCAATTATACGATAACGGACTGAATAAATTTTACGTCTTATTTTAATACGATTATATAAGATTTAATTTAGTGATTAATCGTTGATTCATTAAATTAGTTGAGGTAATGCATATATTTTGAGGTAGAGGTAATTAGTTAATTATATTTACAAGGAGTTGTAAAATAAATTAACTGGGCATTGTGGGACCCATTATATATTGATATAATGGTAAAATATCACTTAAAAGTTAAGTACATATTGTTTAATAATTTGAGTCATATAATTGTTATATGATCAAATTAACACTTAATTATGCAAGATAATTAAGCATATGATTAATAAGTATTTGTGGGACAAATATCAAAAAATCAAAATGGTCCATATGAGACACTTGGACCGGTTTTATCTAGTAGAAAAACAATCATATTTTATTCTCTACTAAATCCACACTCCACCAAGTGATTATGACATGTTATGACACATGATCATTATCATTTTCTTACCCACACTCAAGTCATTTGCATGAGAATATAATAAGCAAAATTATCACCGTTTTGGTGAGAGCATGACCGGCCAAGTGCCCATAAATAGTGCACTTGGTTGGTCATTTAATTTTGCAAATTCATTTCATTTGTTTTAGATATCTCTCTAAAATCCTCAACTTCTCTCTAAAACTCACATGCAAACTAATATTCTCTACATATTACTAGTGTAGTAATACAATAATATTAGTAGTATAATGTCTTACTTATTATCTAGTTAATAATAAGTTAAGATTATTTGGGTTTAGTCTTGGGTGGAACAAGAAGGAGACCTTCTACTTTGGAGGTTGTTTTATGGAGGATAATCCATTAATTTCATGCTCAAGAACAATAAGAAAGAGTTCTTATTGTGCCCATATTGAATCTAAACAGGTTTGTGGGTAGTGAAAAGGTCCTCTCGGTCCGCTATTCGCCCTAAGATATACTAACTTAGCTCTCGCCCTCATTAGCATAATCCCAAAGTTCATCACTGATCTGTCCTCTTCCAATCTCTCGATCTAGGTCAAGGGGGTATCAAATCAATCAATTGAATGCGTCGACTCAAATATTCAAAAGCTATTAAATGTGATGATTGCTTCCAAACCTAATCTAAAGACTACTAATCAACTCATCTTATCTAAGCCACGGTTCCCCTAAATCCTAGCAAAGGAATTAGCTACACATAATAAAAAGAAGAACAACAACAATAACAAATAAGGAACAAAAAGACATAGATAAATAACTAATTGAATTCCAGAACAATAATACCGAATTGGAAAGAAGTAGAAAGTCAGAGGAAGCCCTCCAATTCAGATCCAAAAATCAACAGTCAAAAGTCAGTCTAGGGTAAAAAATCGCTGTCTAGTCTAAAGTCTAGAGTAAGGAGAGATGATTCTATTGTTGCGTAGTTTCACCCTTAAGTACAATCATAGATTACAAGGCGTCAACACTAATTCACGAAGCCCATCATTATAAAACCACTCGATCGAGTAGACATTGTTGTCCAGATCACTCGATCGAGTGGCCTCAGTGTTCGATCGAGTAAATGCCCAAATCCAGCAGCTCGATCGAGTGGATTTCTTACTCGATTGAGGTCTTCTAATCAAATCGTCGGTCGATCGAAGGCTTTTGTACTCGAACGAGAGTTTTGCTCACGGATTTCGTTCTTCCATTCGTTTAACACGGCTTCACGCATTCCGAGATGCCAAGATTCCTTTCCGACTCACTTATGCATGCTTGAGGAGCTACAAAATGGCTAGTTTTCCGTCATTCTGGTTCACATCTGCAAATATTACAAAGCAAACCAAAGTAGACTATTCGGGGGATTTTTGTAGTGTAACACTACTAAATGACCATGGAAATGCGTGCAAATATGGCCTAAAAGGTCTATATAAAATACACGCATCAAAAGCTGTGCGGGATTTTTAGAAATAATAATGGCACTCGTATTATCACATAAAATAGGAACACATCCAACATTCACACCATAATCAAATAATTGTTGCTTAAGCCAAAGTAATTGAGAACATACCAAGGCGTTGATATATGTTTCAACAGTATGTATGCATGTAATTGAGAACATATGTTTCCACAGTAATTGAGAGCATATACATTATAACGTCAAACATGTCATTATTAAAACCAAACATATAACTATATATTTCAACAGTGTGTATGCATGTTGATATATGTTTCTATACTTGTTTATATGCGTTTTGATGTGATATGGCTGGGAGAACCCCGAATTACTCCCCACTGATTGTGGCATTCATTTTTTGTGAATGAACAGGTTGCAGGTTAGTGTTGCAGGGGGTTTTGACAAGTGAGCTAGCGAGCGTTGTACTTACAGCGATTCACCCTTAGCGTTGTAGTTTATCTTAGTTTATTATCTTAATTGTGTATTTATCAAGGGATCAATGGCCCTTGTATTTATTTAAGTTACAATTTGTATAAACGATTTATTAAACTAAGTTTTGGTTTTATAATTTAAAGTGACATTCGCGGTTTTGCTTTTAAAGTTTTAAAAATCTCGTGTTTTCCGCTCAAATCTATGTGTTTACTTTATTGCTAAATCGCAGGGTGTCACAGTTGGTATCAGAGCTATAACGCTCCCGACGCACATTCGTGCACCCCAACCTTAAATAACTTGACCAATGAGTAATAAATGAGAGATCGGTAGTCTTAAGGACCTAAGGTGGTAGTCTTTAGTGGACTTGATTTTTGTAGGTTCTAACTTATTTGATGCTTATGTTGAGTGATGTTACCCTTGTTTGTATCTACCGTCTTGAAGTGGACCATGTGTTAGCGAGAAGAAGTATCCTTTGCCGAAGATTGAAGATTAACTAGCCTAATTGAAGTGTGTTTCAGCCTCATCGATGATAATCTTGTTGATTATGCTTGTTTTCCTATCGGAATAGAAAATATCAGACTGATGTGATTTGTCTAGCACGATTTATGACTTTTTAATGCAAAAATGGCATAAATAGTGACTTATTTAGCAATTATAGCTAAAATAGATTTCATGTCATGAGAAAAATATTCCTGGTTGCATAAATGTTCCACATTTCAGATCTAAAGTTGAAAATTTATTTTTATTAATTTTCACATGCTTTATGTATTTTATTTGATAAAACCGATAAAGCGCAACCGATTTTTCTCAAAAACGATCCGAAATTTTCAACCATGATTTTTGAAATTTTGAGTGTCATGGAAATATTCCAGAATGTACAAAAATTTAAAATTTAAAATTCGAAATTATTTTAATTAAATTTGGATTTATTTGATTAGAATATGATTTTAAAGTCTAATTTTGAGCAATTATATAACAAGTTGAATTATTGTCAAAAATTGAGTGATGACTAATTTAAAGTCCTAAATCAGTTGGCATAATTAACTTAGACTTAAATATGATTTTAGTATTGTTTTGTTATTTTAAGAAGTTATTATCACGCAGTTCCGTAAAACCGTGTTATATACGATATAAACCGTAAAATAGGGCGATTTGGCATTTAAAATGAGCATATTTCATACATATTATAATGCTGCATTTTTATTTATGAATGTCATATTTGGTTTATGTAATTTTGAATTATGTAATTTAATCCTTGTATGGCCTTAGTTTTAATCGATATTGCCCGAAATGTAAGGGAATATTGATTCCGTTATAATTTATTGTGATCTCGTATCACTTTTATTGTATCATTTTATTTTACATATGTATAATAGGAAATTATTGTAATTTTATTATATATTTTGTAACTAATTGTAATACCGGAGTTTTCCAAAGACGGTGCCATTCGGAAAGGAGTTCCGAGAGAGATGTTGACCTTGGGAGGCGTGCTTATGAAGTTCAAGGGACCAAAGAAGTTGGTTTCCGAATTTGTAATAGAATATATGATTTTCTATTCTAGGAAAGGCCATACTAGGAGTTTTACTTTTATGCTTGCATTTTATTTAAATATGTTTTCATGCATTGCCAAATCGCCATAACATGACATGTATATTTTAACGAGTATTCGACTGTGTCAATTAAAATTATCGTTAATTCATCGATTTACCTCACTTAAACAAGATAGATGATAAATTGACATGACATCTCATAATAAATAATTGAGATCAAGCCTTACCAAATGATAGAACCCATGAATCCCAATTTCGCAAGGAAGTAGGCTCGGCTCACAGGGATGCTAAACTTGTTACGTTGGGTAAGTGGGGTAATAAATGTTATTACTTCAAAATTTGGATTGAGCTCAACGTAAGTATTCGCGACCATAGCCACATGTGTTCTGGGCTTAAGATAAATATTAAAGTAATATTATCGACCGAGAGTTCTAATGTAGAATCGATTATAGAGTTAATCCACCGAATTATGTTAATACGGGATGAATCGTCTCACCATGTCCAAGTTGATATGAATTTGGATCCCGGAATCATTTATAATAGTTGGGTAGAGGTCACTATTTAAATGTTAGAACTTGTTTAAAATGTTTACAAGTATTTAAAATGATAAATGTTGACATTTCCTTTATGTCTAAAATTTGTAGTTAATATTGTTTATTCGCAATGGCAAATGCTAATTCATCCACCACCACCAATGCTCCAACTCTCACGAATGTCTCATGGCTTCGATCCTTCATGGATCGATGCAAGTTAGAAAAGAATGGCACAAATTTTGCCGATCGGGATGCACAACTTCACTTGGCCGCGGAGGGTGACGACAAGCTTCGTTACCTTACTGAGGCCTCTCCCGCCGCACCTAACGAAAGGTCAACCGCCGGCGCAAGGCAAGCCTATGAGGCTTACCATAAATAGTCCGCCGCGATAAAAAATGTTTTGATCATCTCGATGGAGGCCGATCTCCAAAGGAGTGCCATAAAGATGAGCACGGCTTATGAGATCTACTCGAAGCTTGTGACCATGTTTTCACAAGCTCCTTGGATCACTAAATATGAGACGGCTTCCGCATTTTTCGACATGAACCTAAGAGAGGGCCAAAAAGTTAGCCCTCATGTACTCAAATTGATTGAGCATGTCGAGACTCTTAAATTGCAAGGGGTTGACATTCCCGAACAACTCAGTATTGACCGTGTACTACACTCCTTTGTGAAAATCAAGGCATATGTGCAAGTTAGGGTAATCTACAATATGCAAAATATAAAAACCTCTCTTCATGAGTTGCACAAAATGCTTGTGCAAGCAGAGAGAGACATGGGGCTAAATGTTAGCACCACCAAGGATGTATTCCACATTAATAACAAAAGTAAGGGGAAGTTCAAGAAAGGTGCTAGGAAGGGAAATAAGCCCTCCACCTACAAAGGCAGAGGAAAAGCTATTGAGAATAGCTCACCCAAACCTAAGAAAGGTGCCTCAACCGAGGACAAGTGTCATTATTGTAATGGCATAGGGCATTGGAAGAGGAATTGCCGTAAATATCTAGGAGATATCAAAGCTGGAAAGATTGTTTCAGTTGGTAAATTTGCATCCCTATCATTTATGTTATGATCTTAACTTTGGTATATAGATACAAGTTGTGATTCTTAGCCCTTTTTAATTGTAATTAGGGCACCCAAGAAAGGACAAAAGCAAGGACAAGCAAGCCTAAAGAGGCTCCTTAACGGAAGCTAAGGTAGCCACCCATGGTTGAAGACCTTTGGAAGCTTGGACTTATTTTGTGTTATTTTTATTATTGGGTTGTATTTTGAGACATCGTTTTAGGAACTCTTAATTTGCTTGTTTGACAATGGAAATTTGTTGATTTCCTTTTATTGACATTGGTTGTAATTTGATTTAGTGACTTGGTCAGTCGGTTTGTTTAAAATTTTTTAGTTCTTAAAACTTTTCATCATACTGTAACACCCGCAAATGTACCCTATTTTTATATAGTAAAAATATTTTACGGATTCTTTTCAGCGAAATTTAGTTTTAGTTTAGAATTAAATTTCCCGTGTCTAATTTAGAATTTCTGAGTTCATTTTTGGACTTTACGCGAGATTCCGAGTAAGTTACGTCTTAAGACGTTTTTGGGCTTTTTCTCATGTTTTCCACTTACTCCTTCATATACTCCCTCATAACCTAACTCCCTCACATTCAATCTTCTTCTTCCTCACCAAGTAATCCCCAAAACCTAGTGCAGCAGGAGCTCACCCAAAGGGCCTTGATGATCAAGCCACAAGCCAGATAAGCCTGACCACAAGACCCCCTCAAATTGAAGCTCGAACCACAAGGTCCAAACATCAGGCCATGTCAAGCCAAATTCAAGCCAAACCAAGCCAAGACAATGAAGAAGACACCCCAGGGTTCACCAAGTCATGCCAGGGTCCAAGTCAGTCCACATTTCACACACAAGCCAGGAACAATGCCTGTCAGGGCTCATCAGACCAATCAGCATGCCAAGCACCAAGGAGGTACACCAGGGCATCCCAGCCACCCCCACCATGGCCTACCATCAATCCAACTCATTAATCAACAAGTTTGTCCAGGAGAGTCCCTTAGAAGTCTAGCAAAATCTTAAGTTACAAGCAATCCAAACCAGGGTCCAGTGATCCTCATGGCAGGGTAAGTTCAAGTCCAGCTGTGGGTTCCTTTTGTCTAAGTCAACTTGTCCTCATCCAAGGCAGGTTTATCTAAGTTCAAATAAGAGTTGAAGAGTCCCAAGGAGCAGCAAAACCTCCAGCGCAAGCATCAAGACAACCAGAACAACAGTTTTCCATTTCAGGAAAACTCCAGAACATGCTTTATCACTTTTTGCATCAGTCTGTTTTGTGTCTGTACTATCTAGTTGTTAAATTCGTCCTCTTGTGAGGCCTTTAATTAGCTATCTGCTGTAGTAGTTCAAGTCTAAAGCTGACCCTTGGATAGACTTTACATCCAAAGGCTCACATTGTATCAGCCTCCCTATATAAAGAGGTTCTTATGTAATGTTTTAGGTAGATTTGATGAATGAATTAACCTTGAGAAACCTCTCAAACCTTTCAAACTTGTGCTGAGTGCTGTAGTTTGAGTCAAGCCTGATACACCTTCAAGGTGTCTGATCAGTGTCTTGCTTTGTGAGTCAAGTTAAGTCTGTGCTTTCCTGTGACTAGCTTGCTTGCTGTTGAGTCTAAGTCTAGGGTGTTTGTGCATTGCTGTAATACTCTAAACCTTTCTCAAATCCAGTCTTTTAGTCCTTTATCTTGTGCCATGCTGTAGGGGAAGTTCTATAAGTCATATCTTTGAGTTTCAGTTTAATACAAATCACTTTCTCTAAAACAGCCTCCATTTCTGTCTGTTTTTGCTTTCAATTTTAGTAAAAATAGTAAATCATCTCCTAAACTCACAAAACTATAAAAAACCCTTTCTAAGACCCTAAGAAAGGTTTGTGTAAAGTTTAGTTAATTGTTGACATCATTTGCTATTTAGTTAAATTTCCTGAACTCAAATAACATTCCTGCAAGCCTTAGTAGTTTACAGTGCAATTTTGGTTATCAGAGCCTTGGTTGAGAGTCTTAGTGAGTTCATTTTCCCTAACTACATTTAAAAACACAAAAAACAACCCAATGAGTGAAGAGAGAATCACCAACTTAGAGACTATGGTGGAAGGCATAACCAGAACTGTCACACAACTCACAAGAGCTATGAATGAGGCTCTTGATGGCAATGTTGCCATTGGAGGAAGAGGCAGAGGACGTGGAAGAGGCCAAGGAGGAGGCAGAGGAAGGCCACCTGATGATGAAGAGTATCCAGATTCAGATGACTCATCAAGGAGGAGGGCTTCCACCCACAGGCACACAGACAAACATCTTAAGGTAGACATCCCTGAGTTTTCTGGTAGTCTTAATCCTGATGACTTGTTAGAATGGTTAAGAGAAGTAGAAAGAGTCTTTAAGTATAAAGGATATAATGATCCTAAGTCTTTTAAAGTAGTCATCCTTAAACTGAAAGGGTATGCTTCTCTTTGGTATGAAACCATGAAAGGGTTAAGGGCTAGGGAAGGGAAAGAATCCATCAAGTCTTGGACTAAACTGAAAAAGAAACTGTTAGATAAGTTTGTTGCTAAGGATTACACCCAGGATCTGTTCATTAAGTTGTCTAAGTTCAAACAAGGAGATAAATCTGTTGAATCCTATTTGAGAGAGTTTGAACAGCTCACTTTGCAGTGTGATATAAATGAGAAACCTGAGCAAAGGATTTCTAGGTACTTAGAGGGTCTAGATAAGAGCATTGCTAACAAGGTTAGGATGCAACCTCTGTGGTCATTTGATGATGTTGTTAACTTGTCTATGAGAGTTGAAAAGATAGGAAGGCTAAACTTGTCACACCAAAACCTGTTAGGCCTTTTCAAACCAGACCTTACAGTGGGGTGAGGACCATTGATACCCCTAAGACAGCACCCCCACCTACCTTAGACAAGGGAAAGGGCATCATGGGTCAGAAACCAAGCACTTCATTGACTGAGAACAGAATTAGGTGCTTCCAATGTCAGGGTTATGGACATTTCAGGAAGGATTGCCCTTCTAAGAAGACTTTAACTATAATGGAGGTTGAGACTTGGGAAAAAGAAGGTCTAGTTGAGTATGAGAAGGATGAGCCTGAGGTTGAAGAAGTGGTGAGTGAGGAGGAAGAGCCTAGTCAGGAGGCAATAGTGGCACTCCCTGATACAGGCCACAGTCTGGTTCTATGGAGGGTAATGCATTCACAACAGATACCTTTGGAGGAGGATCAAAGTTCCCTCATTTTCAGGAGTAGATGTACCATACAAGGGAGGGTTTGTAACCTTATCATAGATGGAGGTAGCTGTACCAATGTGGCCTCTGTCACTATGGTTGACAAGCTGAAACTAAGTACTCAGGAACACCCTCATCCCTATAAGTTGAGATGGCTGAGTAAGGGAGCAGAGGTTAAGGTGGACAAGCAATGTATGGTTCCATTCTCCATTGGAAATGTATACAAGGATGAAGTACTGTGTGATGTGGTTCCAATGGATGCCTGTCACTTATTATTGGGAAGGCCATGAGAGTTTGATAAGAGCTCCATACACCAAGGAAGGAGCAACACCTATTCCTTCAAACATGGGAGCAGGAAGGTGACATTAGCCCCTTTGCCCCCTAATCAGAAGAGTTATGGGAGTCCCAGTATGGCTGAAGACTTTAGTGGAGTCTTGTTTCTATCTGAATCAGCAATGGTCAAAGAGTTTAGTGAGGAACAACCTGTGTTGATGCTGCTGTCAAAGGACGTTCAGGAAGGGGAGTCTAAAGTAGTTCCTGCAGAAGTTAAGCCCCTCATTGATCAATTCAAGGAAGTGTTCCCAGAGGAACTTCCTGATGGCTTACCCCCTATTAGAGGAATTGAACATCAGATAGACCTTGTGCCAGGGTCTGTACTACCTAATAGACCAGCATACAGATGTGATCCTAAGGCTACACAAGAGCTGCAGAAACAGATTGGAGAGTTGATGAGTAAAGGGTTTGTAAGGGAGTCCTTAAGTCCATGTGCTGTACCTGCATTATTGGTTCCTAAGAAGGACGGAACTTGGAGGATGTGCATAGATAGCAAGGCTATCAATAACATCACAGTCAAGTACAGGTTCCCTATACCTAGGCTTGATGACATGTTGGATGAGCTGAGTGGATCAAGGTTCTTTTCTAAGATTGATTTGAGGCAAGGTTACCATCAAGTGAGGCTCAGGGAAGGAGATGAGTGGAAGACAGCCTTCAAAACAAAGCATGGCCTCTATGAGTGGCTTGTCATGCCCTTTGGTCTGTCAAATGCCCCAAGTACCTTCATGAGATTGATGACAGAGGTGCTTAGACCTTGCCTAGGGAGATTTGTGGTAGTATACTTTGATGATATTTTCATCTACAGCAAGAGCAAGGATGATCATTTGAGGCATCTTGAGGCTGTGTTTGAGATACTTAAGGAGAGTAAACTCTCTGGGAAGCTTGAGAAGTGCACCTTTATGACTGAGGAAGTTAAGTTTCTAGGATATGTGGTGTCTGGTAGAGGCATTTCAGTGGATCAGGCTAAGATCATTGCTGTTCAGTCTTGGCCTATTCCTAGGAACATCACAGAAGTAAGAGGGTTTCATGGCTTAGCATCTTTCTACAGGAGGTTCATTAAGAACTTCAGCACCATTGAAGCACCCCTCACTGAATGTATGAAGAAGGGAGAGTTCACTTGGAGTGAGAATGCTTTGCAGGCTTTCAAATACATGAAGAAACTCTTGTGCAGTGCACCTATCCTCAGGTTGCCAGACTTTAATTGCCTATTTGAGGTTGAATGTGAAGCAAGTGGAGTGGGAATTGGGGCTGTCCTCATCTAGGAGAAGAAGCATGTAGCCTATTTCAGTGAAAAGTTAAATGGTGCCAAGCTGAGCTATTCTACTTATGATAAGGAGTTTTATGGTCTTGTCAGGGCTCTAAGGCATTGGACTCATTACCTGAAGCCCAAGCCTTTTGTCCTACACTTTGATCGTGAGGCATTGAAGTACATAGGAGGCCAGCATAAGCTCAGTCACAGACATGCTAAATGGGTGGAGTTTCTCCAGTCATTTACCTTTTCTAGCAAATACAAAGAATGGAAACAAAATGTTGTAGCTGATGCATTGTCTAGAAGGTACACCCTGCTATCAACCATGGAACAAAGGGTTCTTGGGTTTAAGTTCATGAAAGACATGTATCAGGAGGATCCAGACTTTGCAGAAGATTGGCTAGCACAGAAAGAGGGAGCCAGGACTATTGATTCACCCTACACTCTACAAAATGGATTCCTGTTTAAAGGAAACAAGTTGTGTGTTCCCAGAGGTTCTTTTAGGAGTCTATTGATCAAGAAAGTGCATGGAAGTGGCCTTGGAGGACACTTTGGGGTTCAGAAGACTGTGGATATACTGCAGGATCAGTTCTACTGACCTAAGATGATGGGAGAGGTCCAAATAGTGCTCAGGAGGTGTGGAGTCTGTCAAAAGGCCAAGAGTTCATTCAAGGCAGGGCCTTACACTACCCTACCAGTCCCCTGTAGGCCTTGGGAACATGTAAGTATGGATTTCATAGTGGCATTGCCTAGAACAACAAGTGGCAAGGATTCTATTATGGTGGTTGTGGATAGGTTCAGTAAGATGGCACATTTCATTGCCTGTAAGAAGACTGAGGATGTTGTGAGTGTGGCAGAGCTATATCTTGATGAGGTGGTGAGATTGCATGGTGTTCCAAGGACTATTGTGTCTGACAGGGACACAAAGTTTATGAGCCTTTTCTGGAGAACATTATGGAAGCTACTTAATACCAGGTTGTTGTTTAGCACCTCTCATCATCCTCAAACAGATGGACAAACTGAGGTGACCAACAAGACTTTGGGAAGGATTTTGAGGTGCATAGTCAGAAAATCTCTCAAGGATTGGGATTTAAAGCTGGCTCAAGCAGAGTTTTCCTTTAGTAGAGCTCCATCATCAGCCACAGGCCACTCCCCCTTTGAAGTGGTCTATGGTACTAACCCCTTAATGCCTTTGAATTTGTCTAATGTGTGCAGGTCAGAGATCCATTAAGATGCCAAGAAGAGGGTGGAACAAATGCTAAAACTCTATGAGTCAGTCAGAAAACAAATTTAGAGAACCAATGATCTATACAAGAAGAATGCCAAGGTTCCTAAGATCAAGAAAGACTTTGCACCAGGAGACTTAGTATGGATCAATCTAAGGAAAGAGAGGTTCCCCTCCAGAATAAAGAACAAGCTAGAGCCAAGAGCAGATGGTCCTTTTCAAGTCATAGAGAAGATAGGCCCCAATGCCTACAAAATTGCTCTGCCAGGAGAATATGCAGTTCATGGAACATTTAATGTTGGAGACCTTAGTCCCTTCTATGAAGACTCTGAGGGGAAAGAAGACACAGGCTTAAGGTCAAACCCTTTTCAACCTGGGGAGGCTGCAGCAGAAGCTCACCCAAGGGGCCTTGATGATCAAGCCACAAGCCAGACAAGCCTGACCACAAGACCCCCTCAGATTGAAGCTCGAACCACAAGGTCCAAACATCAGGCCATGTCAAGCCAAATTCAAGCCAAACCAAGCCAAGACAATGAAGAAGACATCCCAGGGTTCACCAAGTCATGCCAGGGTCCAAGTCAGTCCACATTGCACACACAAGGCAGGAACAATGCTTGTCAGGGCTCATCAGACCAGTCAGCAAGCCAAGCACCCAAGAGGTACACCAGGGCATCCCAGCCACCCCCACCATGGCCTACCATCAAGGAAACTCATTAATCAACAAGTTTGTCCATGAGAGTCTCCTTAGAAGTCTAGCAAAATCTTAAGTTACAAGCAGTCCAAACCAGGGTCTAGTGAACCTCATGGCAGGGTAAGTTCAAGTCCAGCTGTGTTGTGGGTTCCTTTTGTCTAAGTCAACTTGTCCTCATCCAAGGCAGGTTTATCTAAGTTCAAATAAGAGTTCAAGAGTCCCAAGGAGCAGCAAAACATCCAGAGCAAGCACTAAGACACCAGAACAACAGTTTTCCATTTCAGGAAAACTCCAAAACTTGCTTTATCACTTTTTGCATCAGTCTGTTTTGTGTCTTTGTGTCTGTACTATCTAGGTTTTAAACTAGTCCTCTTGTGAGGCCCTTAATTAGCTATCTGTTGTAGTAGTTCAAGTCCAAAGCTGACCCTTGGATGGACTTTACATCCAAAGGCTCGCATTGTATCAGCCTTCCTATATAAGAAGGTTCTTATGTAATGTCTTAGGCAGATTTTTATGAATGAATTAGCCTTGAGAAACCTCTCAAATCTTTCAAACTTGTGCTAAGTTCAGTAGTTTGAGTCAAGCATGATACACCTTCAAGGTGTCTGATCAGTGTCTTGCTTTGTGAGTCAAGTTAAGTCTGTGCTTTGCTGTGACTAGCTTGCTTGCTGTTGAGTCTAAGTCTAGGGTGTTTGTGCATTGCTGTAATACTCTAAACCTTTCTCAAATCCAGTCTTTTAGTCCTTTCTCTTGTGCCATACTGTAGGGGAAGTTCTCTAAGTCATATCTTTGAGTTTCAGTTTAATACAAATCACTTTCTCTAAAACAGCCTCCATTTCTGTCTGTTTTTGCTTTCAATTTTAGAAAAAATAGTAAATCATCTCCTAAACTCACAAAACTATAAACAGCCCTTTCTAAGACCCTAAGGAAGGTTTTTGTAAAGTTTAGTTAATTGTTGACATCATTTGCTATTTAGTTAAATTTCCTGAACTCAAATAACATTCCTGCAAGCCTTAGTAGTTTACAGTGCACCTAGCCTCCATATTCTTCCAAGCTTAGAATCGTCACTACTCATTCATTTCTCGCTCAAATTCACCTAGGTTCGTCTTATTCTTTCCCTCTCATTGTCCTCTATCCGTATTGGTAATAAAATTACCGTCTTTCTCGCTTTTCAATTTATGCGTCTTTCTCAAAGGTGAATTATATTCATCTTTTATTATCTAATTGTAGTTGGTGACCTCCAAGACCTCGACAAAGACTACTTCTTGATTGAAGAGGACATTGACGCGGATTGAAAACGCAAAAAGGTAACGATGAAGGGTTACTCGATATCATTTACGTGTTTTATGTGTTTTCTATGTTAGAAATCGTATTTAGAATATGATTAGTAATCTTAAGAATTGTGTTATTGATGATGGTTGTTGTTAGTTGATAATTGATATGAGAATTGATGATTTGTGATGATAGATGATGTTGTGTTATGCCTTAGTGAAATTGTAAAATTCATGTATTCGTGCCTGAGACCAGGACGCTGGCAGTGTTGCCTGGCGCTGGCAGCGTTTCTTGCTGCCAGTTTTCCCAAAGTTGAACTTTTGAATTTTTGTTTCCGCCTTGACTTTCCTTGACCCTTTGGACTTAGTATTCTTGCATTGATGATTTGTTAGTAGACCACTCCAATTGACGGGTTTGGGTCTCGGGTCTCGGGTTTGACTTTGACTTTTGTTGACTTCCGAGTTTGACTTTATAAGTTGACTTTCAATATTAATGTTTCGAATGTATGATAATCCCTTCGCTTGTATCACATGTTTTGTGACGGTTTTTGATATGTCCCACTTTGAGTCGGTTTTACAAATGTTACGGTTTGGGCACTAATTTTCTATGTGCTTTGTACTCTCATTCCCTTGGCTACCTCCACGTTCGTAAGGCTAGAATGTCGGAAAGGGGAGTATATCCTTACTGCTTAATTGCATGTGTTAGTGGGCATATGACAACGTTGTTGGGAGGCGAACGCTTTGCGTTGATCGACCCGACCGTCAAATGTTGTATACTTGTGAGGTGGTGTCATATGCATGTAGCGTACCACTTGTTATGAGGCTTGTGCTCTTTTCCGCCTCTTTCGTGAATGTCGACCGAATTTGGGGCACTCGGCGTCTATGATTGACCGAGTCTTGGATGCGAAATGTTATCGCTTGTCGAATCGGAAAATGGTTTATACCGAGAGTCTGGCCAGATTTAGACTAGGACCGGGTATTTATATCGTCGTCCTACCAGGAGGAAATTAGTCTACATATACGAAATGTTAATCGTGTATGCGTTCAGGGAAATGTTATTACCATGGATGCGATTTTAATCATTCTTGCCATGTACACGGTGCTAGTGCGTGTCATTTACAGTGAGAGATGTCTTCAACGTATTGTACGTTTGGTTGGATGATTATATGATTGATTATTCATGATCTTTGGATGACTTGGCATGGTTTGTTTGTCGAGTCTCAATCTTATCAAACTTATGCCGCTAACGGTGAGATGAAAGCCCTAGTGAGAGTGTATGGTTGCCTAAGAGTGTCTTCCCCGATTCTTTATATCATATGATGGTTACGGATTTGTACTCCATGTACCGATATCTTTACATATTGAATTGCCTATTTATCCTTCTCGTATTTCACATGTATATCTATATATGCATGCTTCTTGATGCAGGAGCAAAGGGTATGATTCCTAGGCCGAGTAGTATACACGGTTTCCAAGGAAGGGTAGAAGACACGGTGTCCAAAACCGTGGGATTAGTTAATTAGTTTATTTATTTCGAATAAGATTAGGAAATCTTGTTAGTTTCCTAATACTAGTTAAAGTTGTTATTTTATTATTATATTATTATTAGGAAAGATTACTACCTTGCTCTTCAAGCATGGTTAGGATTAGCTAGTTATTATAAATAAGGATCAATTGTGACCTTATTTTTCAGATTATTCACATAAGAATTAAGCAATAAAATTGTTTTGGTTTGCGAACCGTGTTTTAATTAGGCTTGCGAGTTTAATTAAGTTGATCAACCTTGTGAGGCTGATTTCTTGTGTTTCGAGTTCAAATCCTTGCGAGGCTAAGAGCGAGATTCATATTACTATCCTTGTTACCTTCCAAATTCACGAGTTTTACCTATCATAAAAGTCAGTTCCGCTGCCAAATTCAACAGTTCAGCACACTGTTGCATCCAGAATTCGAGTAGTTTACCCTCACAAAACAACAGTCCTCTGTACTGTTACATCTAACCCAGTTATTTTACATCAAATTGGTATCAGAGCTTCGGCTCTTGATTTATTTCTTAATAAATCTGTCTTGGGAAAATATGTGACATGGGTTTGAAGAAAATCAATCGAGCATTAAAAGAATTAGAGGAGTATCAACTTTCTCTATTATTCAAGGAGTTAGAAAGAGGTTTGGATCGTATGTTATGTATTTGTGAAAAGTATGAACATGTACCTAACCAATCGTATGAAATAAAGAACCAAGAGGTAGAGATTGAGTCGTTTAAAGTTCTTCCTCAAGAAGAGTTGGTGGTTTACAATTTAAATCTTCAAGCTGATCCAATTACAAAGGAAAAGGTTGAATCTTTTAATTTTATTCCTGAAGAACTGGAAAATGCTGAATCTTATAATCTTATTCATGAAGAAGAGGAGAAGGTAGGAGACGAGGTTGAAGAGGGCGTGGTTGGTGGTCTGATGAATCATCATAATGAGAAACTTATAAATCTGTCTAAAGGTGAATCCAACGATCCTAATCTGATCTTGGTTAAGGAGTTGTTGCATATTCATGATTACTCGGAGTTTCAAGACACAAGTCTTTATCAATCGCCGCTTGATAAATCGATTGACAAGAAGCTAGGTGTTGTAGAGAATCAGTGTTGTTTGTTTTTGAATTCGGTCTTTGTGGATGTGGATGCTCATGGTGGACTTACCGGCTCAAGCAAGTGCTCTTTCGAGTTTTCTATATTTGTGCAAGGAGGGAGGGGGGGTGGTAGGCACACAAAAATATGGCTCCAAGGGCATAGGCACAAGAAAATATGGCTCCAAGGGCATAGACACAAGAAAAGATGGTTCAAGGGGCAAAGGCACAAGTATAAACATAAGTGTCCTATAAACTGCATACGGATCGCAACTAACATGGTTAAGGTCGTACAATTTGTTTTTGATCCGGGTGACAACATTGGGGTCGAAATTTGAGGTCAAATTCTCAAAAAAAGAGGGAGAGAATGATGCAGGAGCAAAGGGTATGATTCCTAGGCCGAGTAGTATACACGGTTTCCAAGGAAGGGTAGAAGACACGGTGTCCAAAACCGTGTAGGATTAGTTAATTAGTTTATTTATTTCGAATAAGATTAGGAAATCTTGTTAGTTTCCTAATACTAGTTAAAGTTGTTATTTTATTATTATATTATTATTAGGAAAGATTACTACCTTGCTCTTCAAGCATGGTTAGGATTAGCTAGTTATTATAAATAAGGATCAATAGTGACCTTATTTTTCAGATTATTCACATAAGAATTAAGCAATAAAATTGTTTTGGTTTGCGAACCGTGTTTTAATTAGGCTTGCGAGTTTAATTAAGTTGATCAACCTTGTGAGGCTGATTTCTTGTGTTTCGAGTTCAAATCCTTGCGAGGCTAAGAGCGAGATTCATATTACTATCCTTGTTACCTTCCAAATTCACGAGTTTTACCTATCATAAAAGTCAGTTCCGCTGCCAAATTCAACAGTTCAGCACACTGTTGCATCCAGAATTCGAGTAGTTTACCCTCACAAAACAACAGTCCTCTGTACTGTTACATCTAACCCAGTTATTTTACATCACTTCTACTTTTTTATTTCCGTTTATGTACGTTTAATGTGATATGGCTGGGAGAACCTGGAGTTACTCCCCACTGATTGTGGCGTTCATGTTTTTCATGGATGAACATGTTGCTTGATTGAATGGCTTTTTGCTTGTGGTATTTTGGGTTCGGGTGTGAGCTAGCGGGCGTTGGCTTGGATGAATCACCTCTAGACGTTGTTTAGCTAGTTTTCTAATCACTTTGATATTGGATAACATTTCGAGAGACTTCGTCTCTTTGTAGTATATTCTATTTTAGTTTGTAATTATTTGAAATTCCTCGTATTTTCTACTTGCATGTAAAAAGTTTTAAAAACACCGTATTTGAAAGTCCTAGACCTTTAATTAGACTCCTCTAATTAGTTCATTAAATTATATTAAGTTAATGATTTAGGATCTAGTTATCATGCATGCAAATATAAAAGCATAAAAGAAAAGATAAGACCAAAACATCCTTACATTGGGATTTTCGGTTCAATATGGGCACAATAAGAACTCCTTCTTATTGTTCTTGAGCATGAAATTAAGTGGATGATCCTCCAAAAAATAACCTCCAAAGTAGAAGGTCTCCTTCTTGTTGCACCCAAGATTAAACCCAAATAATCTTACCTTATTATTAACTAGATAATAAGTAAGATAAAAAACTACTAATATTATTGTATTACTACACTAGTAATATGTAAAGAATATTAGTATGCATGTTGGTTTTATAGAGAAGTTGAGTAAGTAAGAGAAGTTAGAATAAAAACAAAAAATGAAGTGGATGAAAAATGAACAACTCTTGTTCTATTTGTAGGCCAAATGGCCGGTCCACTTGAGCTACAAATGAGCTCAATTTTGCTTATGTTATTCACATGCAAGATGGCTTGAGTGTAGAGTTGAATCAATGATTAAAGCTTGTAGGATATGTCATTATCAAGTGTTTATGTGTAAGTCACTCAAGACAATTATCATTGTCATTCATGTGCACACAACCGGTCACTTGTGTCCAATATGGACCATTTTGATTTTTGATATTTGTCCCACAAATACTTATTAACCATATGCTTAATTATCTTGTATAATTAAGTGTTAATTTGATCATATAACAATTATATGACTCAAATTAATAAATAATCTATACTTAACTTTTAAGTGAAATTATACCAATATATCAATATATAATGGGTCCCACAATGGCCAGTTAATTTATTTTACAACTCTTTGTAAATATAATTAACTAATTACCTCTACCTCAAAATATATGCATAACCTCAACTAATTTAATGAATTAACGATTAATCACTAAATTAAATCTTATTTAATCGTATTAAAATAAGACGTAAAATTTATTCAGTCAGTTATCGTATAATTGACTAATAAACTTAAGTGGAATGAGTTCCCAACTCAATTTCCAATAAATAACTCTCGTAACTAAACGTACATATCAAATATATGTAATGCACTAATTAAACTGTATCGTATACAAATAATTAGTATTCTATTTGGGTCTCATCCTATAGGTGTGACCTAAAGGGATCAGTTGATTACCGCCGTCATACGACAATAACGTCAAACTCTAGTCAGCCAAGCGTTACCGATTTACGTTAATCAACTGACGTGGAGTATCAAAATATACTAATCATGCCACGTATATTCCAAATGAGATTTATTTATTATATAAATGCACTATTGTGGAGGACATTTACTCCAACAATCTCCCACTTGTCCGATACAAGTTGCATGTAGCAACACTATTGCGGAGGACTCCTCCTCCCACAATATCTCCCACTTGTCTCCACAAGTTGTGTGCTACCGATTCTCTTGTCTCTTTTGCGTCACATCCTCCCACTCATTGCAAGGTGTCTTACAGGTCGCACTTGCAATTGAAATTATAAATAGAGTGGTTTTCGCGATCTGGGAGAATAACTGTCTGACCGGAAAATCTACCAGAGATCTCTTCCGAGCGTGGCCACGCATTTCCAGTTACTACTCCTCGAGTGGCCCGAAGATGTTAATACCCAACGTGGGTGGACAATTCCTGTTGACCCATCTTACACTGTTGATGCAGATCACCTCCCAGAAGAATGT
>JAIUZE010046557.1:0-41057 GCA_022085475.1 Heliosperma pusillum
ATATTATTTTCGTATTTGTTATGAACCTTTTTATTTAAGACACCTTCTTATGATGAATATATTTAATAGTAGGTTCCGGTTTTAAAATGTACCGATTTTTACTAAAGTGAACCTATTAGAAACGTATTCTCATCTTTTATTTATTTAAATTATTTTTTGTCTTTCCGCAAATTTGAGGGTGTCACAATGATGCTCAAAAGAACTATTCTACGACGGAGAAGGAGTTCCTTGGTGTGATTTATGCTCTAGAAAAATTCCGATCTTATCTCTTGGGCACAAAGGTGATCATCTACACCGATCATGCCGCCATTAGATACCTTGTGGCAAAGAAGGATGCAAAACCATGGTTGTTGAGGTGGATCCTTCTCCTAAGTGACTTCGATGTGGAGATAAAAGACAAGAAAGGAGTGAAGAATGTGGTGGCGGATCATCTAAGCCGGCTAAACCATGAAGGAAGACCATCATGCCCTCTTGATGAGGTTGAAGGAGGTCTCCCTCATGAGTCACTTTATGCTATGAAAGTGGAGGAGCCATGGTGTGCTACCATGGTCAACAATTTGGTGATAAAGCGGCTTCCAAGCCATTTCTCTTCTCATCAAAAGAGCAAAGTAAAATCCGATGCAAAGTACTATACATAGGATGATCCTTATTTGTGGAAGTTTTGCCAAGATCAACTTTTAAGAAGATGTGTGCCCGAAAGTGAGATTTCATCCATCTTACATCATTGTCATGACTATGCTTGTGGAGGGCACTTTGGGCCACAAAGAACCGCAAGAAAAGCGCTTGAATGCGGATTCTTTTGGCCAAGCCTCTTCAAAGATGCCCATAAATTTGTAAAAACTTGTGACCGATGTCAAAGGGTGGGGAATTTGACAAAAAGAAATGAGATGCCACAACAACCCCTTCTATATTGTGAAGTCTTTGATGTATGGGGAATTGACTTTATGGGCCCCTTTCCTAACTCCGGTGGTTATTTATACATCCTCTTGGCGGTAGATTATGTGTCAAAATGGGTTGAAGCAATCTTTACCCGCACCGATGATGCAACGGTAGTAGCCATCTTCATCCAAGAGAACATATTCTACCGGTTTGGTTTTCCAAGGGCTATCATTAGTGATAGGGGTACCCATTTTTGCAACAAGGTGATTGGAAGCCTTCTCAAGAGGTATGGGGTGAACCATAAAATCTCCACGGCCTATCACCCACAAACAAACGGGCAAGCCGAGCTCTCCAACCTTGAAATAAAAGGAATCCTTGAAAAGACGGTTAATCCGGATAGAAAGGATTGGAGCAAGAGGCTAGTTGATGCTTTGTGGGCATATAGAACCGCTTTTAAAACCCTCATTGGCATGTCCCCATTCCGTCTCATCTATGACAAGGCTTGCCACCTCCCCGTGGAGGTTGAGCACAAAGCCTATTGGGCTATCAAATCATTCAACCAAAACCAAGATGAGAGCGGTATGCACCGAAAGCTTCAATTACAAGAACTTGAGGAAATTCGCCAAGATGCGTATGAGAACTCCCCCATCTACAAGGAGAAAACAAGGAGATGGCATGATGGGATGATAAACCGTCGGGTTTTCAAGGAGGGCGATCAAGTTCTTGTGTTCCAAAATCGGTTTAAGCTCTTCCCGGGTAAGTTGAGGTCAAGATGGTTTGGACCTTACATTGTCAAGAAAGTGTTTACCCATGGAGCTATTGAAGTGGAAGGGCCCGCGGATAGAAAGCTCCTCAAGGTGAATGGCCACCGTCTCAAACACTACTTCTAAGGATGTGCCCGGGAGAGGGAATAAGAGGTCTTGCTTGAAGACCTCGTTTATGAAAGTTGAAAAGCTTGGAGTCACTAAGTCGAGCCATCGACTCTAAATAAACGGCAAACCGTGTACATACTCTATCCTTGTGAATATTTCTTTGAAATTTCCTTGTTAATTCTTAGCATTTGAGTTGTTTTTAATTAGTTAGACATTGCATCAATCAAAATTTTTTGAAGTTACTAACGGTTTTGTGAAGTTTTGCAAGTTTTCGGCCGCCTCGGGATGCGTGCCACGCGTAAAAAGTTCGGGAATCGATGAAATTTGGATATTGGAGGTTATTATAGGCCATTGGAGTGAAAATGCAAGTATGGAGGTGTTTGGAACACTTAGCCAAAATTTGGCTAAGTGCAAAAGAGAGAAGACCTGACAGTGAAGGCCAGACGCTGCCAGCGTCGTAGGACGCTGCCAGCGTCGAATGCAGTTTTCAGCCCTTCTTTGCACGAGTTCATCACAAATCAATATAAACCTTCAACTCTTATTTCTCACGACAAAAACCCCAAACCAACCCCCAATCCCTCAAAACTTTATCTTTCTCCCTCAAATATTCACAAACCTTCATCAAAATCAATCAAATTCTTCATCGTAATCATTATTCTACCTTCAATCACCCCAAAATCAACCTCAATCACTCATAATCTCAGAAAATCCCTCTTTGAAAACCTAGAATTTTTTTCCTCAAATTCGATCTTTAGGAACTTTGTTGGGTTTTTAAAGGGTTTTTGACGGATTCCCTACCTATTCTAATCATCAAGGAGCTTGAGTTTTGTGGAATCGAAAAGGTATAACCTGATACTCAACTTTTCCATTATTCTTTAAGTTTTTGCTCGAAATTAGGCTTGAATTAGGCTTAGTTTGAGTTTCCCCTTGCCCTTGATTGATTGTGTAGTTAGGATTTGACAAATTTTTCTGAGTGAGGCATAGAATTTCAACAAACACTAAGTTTTTGAGGTGTTGAAATTGTTGCACACCAAGTGTTTGTTGAATTGCTTGAAAGAAAAAATTTCTTGAGTGATTGCTTGTTGTATTGTTTTGTTGTTGAATTTTGCAGAAAAATGGCACCCAAAATGTCCAAATTGTTTGCCAAAGGAAAGAATAAGAGGGCCGCGGTGAGTGAGCCCGACACCGAGGTGGAAGCGGTGTTCATGGGCTATGAAAGGTTGAGTGCTCAATATAAGAGAATATGGGACAAACTAACCACACCCCGACAACAACCACTCGTAGCTACAAAATTCTTTTGCCCAAACACCCTCCATGCCTTGGGCATGTTCGACTACACAAGGGATTTGCTAGCTAAAGTAGGGCTAGAAGCTTATCTCGAACCGGACTCTTGGGATCACACCTATAGGAGTTTCGCGTACGAGTTTCTAGCAACCTTGTCCGAGTTGGACGTGCCCGAGGGTGAGGAAAAAGCCTACCGTTTCCGTCTAAACCAAACTTGGCATAATGCCCCCATCTCAGAAATCCGTCAAATCCTTAAGATCACCAGAGAACCCGAGGAAATTCGATGCCGCAAGGGAAAAATGCACATGATGTGGAGTAGCATTACAAATTGCAACGCCGCATCTAAGGATGCCAAACTTTCCACCATCACCCACCCCGTGCTCCGCCTAATCACAAGATTCCTTACCACCATCTTTAACTCCGCGGGAGAGCCCGCTAAAGTACCGGAAAACATCCGGTTATGTTTGTGGATTATGCTCCTCGAGGGGGTAGGGATACCGGATTGGGCAGATTTGTTTTTGAGGGCTTGCATTAAACACCGACAAAAATCTACCAAAGCAAGCATCCATCTTGGGGGGGTGATTACATTCTTGGTGAGGCACTATGAGGGGGACATTGGTGAGGAGCAAGAGGTAAACATTTGTAAGGGTTTGACGAGATACAGGCGATTTGGGCTCGAGGAGGTTCATATGTTTAAAACTAGCCGAGAGCAACCCTTGAAAGGATTTTGGTTGGGGAGTGACGGGCTTAGTTACATGAAGATGCCTCGACCTCCAAACAACCCCTTGCCTAGGGGGCCCGCAGCGTGGAATTTTTTGTGTCCTAGGGAAGAGAGTTTGGGGGTGAGTAGTGAGGAGGCGGAGATAGAGGAAGTGCCTTTGAGGCCAAGACGGAGGGTAAGGAGAGAGGGAGGTGAGGGAAGTGAGCGAGTGAGCGAGGAGATAGAGATCCTCGCAATTGAGCAAGGACCTTTCTAAACCCCACAACAACAACAACAACAACAACAACAACAACAACAACAACAACAACAACAACAACAACAACAACAACAACAACAACAACAACAACAACAACAACAAACAACAACAACAACAAACAACAACAACAACAACAACAACAACAACAACAACAACAACAACAACAACAACAACAACAACAACAACAACAACAACAACAACAACAACAACAACAACAACAACAACAACAACAACAACAACAACAACAACAACAACAACAACAACAACAACAACAACAACAACAACAACAACAACAACAACAACAACAACAACAACAACAACAACAACAACAACAACAACCACCACCATTCCATTCCCAATCATCCTTCCAAAGCCACCAAGACACCGACACCCCTATGTTTGATGCGGACACTCGTTCTAGCATCCCCATGGAGCCATGGCAACAACAAATGGCTTTTCTTACTTTGCTAGCACCAACGACGTCTTAAAGCACATCAGTGGAAGGCTGGATGATTTGTATACTTGGCAACAACAACAAGGAGGTAGGCTAGAGTCATTGGATGATTGGCACAATGTAGTGGAAGAAAGAGAGAGGTTGAGAGCGGAGGCCGAGAGGGCTCAACAAGAGGAATGGAGGAGGATGGTAGAAGGGCAAGAGGAAGCCCGCCTTTGGAGAGAGCAACAAGACAAAAGGTGGCAAGAGCAGAATTAAATGCGAACAACCCAAAATGCTTGGAGGGAGCAAGCTACGAGCCATTTCTAAGCTCAAAATGAGCGCCACCACACTTATCTTCAAGATTCATATGAAGATGCGGTGGCCCAAGAGGATGTTTATGGCTTGGCTAGCTCACTCTTTGGTATGTCCATCCAACAAAACCCGGGCTACGCCACTCCTTACACCCAAGAGGTCCTTGATGAAGGCCTAGAACAAAGAAGAAGGGTTAGAGAAGAAAGGGAGATTAAATCATAATTTTTCAATTACGTTATTAACACAAAACCTAATTCTCTCAAAAAATCTTTTAAATCTCTCAATAACATCCCTAATCATTCCGTGCCGGATTAGATCTCTCATTGCCTTGTTGATTGCGTCGGTAAGTAATTCCAATATGTGATTTCGTTTGAATAATTGAAACCCTAATTGAATTGGGGAAAAGAGAATATGATTAGTATTAACTGTATGATTATCGTATGATTAGGAGAGGACTTTGTATAGGAAGAATTTTGATACTTGCTTGTTTTGCGGAATTTGCTAATAAGGTAGGGCTTCCCTACTTAGCATTGTTTATGCTAATTGATGTGAAGAGATGTTTCTATATGTGATTTGATTGATCTATGATGATGGTGATGGAGTTCGGGATTGAAGTTTGGGGTGTTACTTTGGAAACTATGGTTACTATGTTGGTGATTCGTCGGGAGACGGTTTCACACGCCGAGTTCGCTTCTCGTAGTTCTCCCACTAGGGGATGTGCCCATTAATGTTCTGGGTTGTCTCGCTACGATGAGATGGAATTTCGACGCCTATGGCTGCGGTCTAGGGTCAATTGGTGGTTTTTGCAGATCAAGGATGGTAACCTGAGGCTGCTGAGATAACCACTGCGTTGGCTGACAACACCAAATTGTGTTGTGTCTAGTAATATTTATTAGGGTAATTTGTTTTACTTTTTACGGGTCATTAGCGTTGTTTTATGTTAACCTTAGTTTTTGTAATAATGTTGTTATTTAGTAATTTTAGTCATTTTTGAGAGTCAAACCTGGAAGTCAACGAAAGTCAAACCCGAAACCCGAGACCCAAAACCCGGAAATTGGAGTGGTCTAGAAGTGAATCATCAAGGCAAGAAGATCAAACCCAATGGGTCAATGGAAGTCAAGGCGGGGCCAAAATCCAAGGGTCAACGAAAGTCAAGAAGAAAAAGCAAAGGAAAAACTGGCAGCACGAAACGCTGCCAGCGTCCCAGGACGCTGCCAGCGTCATCACGACGCTGCCAGCGTCGTAGGACGCTGCCAGCGTCCAAGTCTCAGCACGATTGTTCTTCATTTCTCCGTCTTGTCTTTTGAAAACCCACCTTTCAAGGCCCCTAGGTTTGCGGACCAAGGGTATATAAGAAGAAAACTGAAGAGAGAGAGACAACAACTTGGCATACAACAATTGAACAACACATTTTTCCTTAGAAATTCTCTCTAGTTTGTTTTCATTTTGGCTCTTGTAATTGGTTTGAACTTAAACATGGGTTATAATATAAGGATTATGGGTAGCTAATCTCTTCATTACTTGGTGTAATTTGAAGAAGTTCACACCTTTAACATTGTATGACTCTCTATTCCTCTTCTTCCTTATTTAATATAATTTGTTTGTGTTAATCTTTTATGTTGAGTGGATGAATGTTTGGTTTGACTAACTTGACATTTTATTTGCTTAATGAATGCTTGTTCTTGGTAGGAATTGTCACCCTATACTTGAATGTGTGAAGTAAACTTGAAAGACTTCAACTTTGGTTTAAAGTTAGAGTCTTTTGGGTGATAAATTGTATATTGTGTGATTTTTACATGGTTTAGTGTTGAATTGCATGATTCTAGCTTAATCCTTTGGTTTAATACTTAAAGCTTACTCCTTTGATTATGCTTATGTTTTAATAAGTGTTGATGAAGTTGTAAAGGGTCAATCTTGGGTGGTTTAATTCATGTTGACTATTTCTTAGGAGGTAGTATTAGATAAATAAGAGGAGAGGTATAAAGGAATCATCTTTGCAAATTGTTATGTTACTTGGGATAGCTGCACTAAGTATTTCTCTCATATTTGATTAATTGCATAGAAGGTGTTTGTGCAAGTGTCTAGACTAGAATTTCATGTTTCAAGTTAACTCATCTTTTTACCCAAATTCCCCCATCTATGTTTTCCTACATGTTTTCCCATTGTGAATATCACAGTTTTTAATTAATTCAAGCCTTTGTTTTAATTAGTGTCTTAATTAGTAATTAGTACCTTAATTTGTGAATAGAGTAACTAGTTTTGTTAATTGATATTTTGCAAGAGTCTAGATTACTTTAATTTAGCTAATACCGTCTTCTCTTGGGTTCGACCCTATTCTTACCATTCTACTACCTTAATTGAGATAGTTTTTGTTGGTCTAGGAATTATAAATCGTTATTTGATTGTAGCTAATTAGCGGGATTAGCGACACCGTTAAAAAGCCTCGTCATTGGCCCTCCGGTTTCTCTCGCTATATTGCTTGTCTTGTACATTAGTCAGTATATAATGTTATTGATTTAACACCCCCATACACCAAGGTACCTTACAAGACCCCCTTAGCACACGGAAGTGCTACCATCTCGGTTGCCCGAGGTAGTGAACATCACAACAAGCAATAAAGGAAACAAGTTTACTTAATATAAAGTTTAAATGTGAATACAAGTCTCAAACGGATGGCATACCATCCAACCAAATTCCAATCTATAACAAATATATAAAGAATGTTAACAACTATCTAAGACTCCAAGTAATGTTGAAGCTAGACTCGATAGGTGATCCCATCCTTGTTCCCGTCATGCTCTAAGGATTTCCTGCGATCACCTGCTCACCATCCCCCAATGGATCACAGTAGTTTGTAAACAGTAGATGAGTCAATAAATGTGTCTACCGATCAATGCACAAGAAAAGCACAAGGGATAGAAAAACCAGAGGGCCACCGCAGCGGATACCTCCGTAGGCTCAGGTTACCAGCCTGCCCTACAAACCACCTATTGACCCTGGACCGTAGCCACATGCGTCGATGTTCCATCTCACCACAACGAGATAAACCAGGATCATTAATGTGCACATCCCCCATGTGGCGGGAAAACCACGGGGGCAAACTCGGGGCGTGACCTGTCTCCCAATAGAATCACTAATCATAGGTAACCAGAGTAACCATGATATCGACAACAAGTCCCCAAACCCGAACTCCATCATCTCCATCATCAATCACAAACAATAACATAAAGCATCTTATAACATCGATTAATAACACAATTACTGAGTAGGGATACCCTACCTTATAGCATATCCGCAGCAAATCACAATCATTACATCAACAATCTTCTTTTATGAATAGGGTTTTGTAATTAAGAATGTAAACTGAATTAGGGAGAGTTTTGAGAGAGTAGGGTTTTGTAATCCGCAGATGATGAAAGGTTTCTTGAGGAATTAGGGAGAGTTTTGAGAGAGTAGGGTTTTGTAATTAAGAATGTAAATTGAATTATAAAAACTAATTCCTCTTTTTAACCTTAAATAAACCGTCCGACTAAACCCTGAAATCCGTCGTACTCGGTTGAGTACGAGTCACTCAGTCGAGTGCCGATGTCACTCGGCCAGGTACGCGAGATAAGAATCCAAACTAAGACATTAGCCAAATCCACTCGGTCGAGTAGTTTATACTCGGCTGAGCCCCGCAACACATAGAAATACGGAGTATTACAACTGATCGCGTTAATGTTTTCCAAAAATGATGTGATCCATTGGGGAATGGTAAGCAGGTGATCAGCAGGTAAATCCGTAGAGTTGCGCTGGGATGAGAATGGGATCACCATATCGAGTCATAGCTTCTGCTGAGTCTTTTAGACATAAACTACACTTTACTTAATTGTTATGTTAAATTTTTGATTTTGGTCTAGACGGTATGCCATCTAGTTTGGGATTGTGTATTGGAGTTTAAGCTATTGATTTAATAAAGAATTATTTCTTTATTGCAAGTTTTGATATGTACTACCTCGGACAACCGAGATGGTAGCATCCCGAAGTACTAAGGAGGTTTTATAACGCTCCTTGGTATTTGGGGGTGTTACAAAGTGGTATTAGAGCGAACGATTTTGGAACCTAAACCAATTAACACAATTAATTAGGAGCGTCTAATAAAATGAACCCGGGTAGGATTCATAAGGAGCTACCTCAAAGATTTGGGAGACGTCCCAAAATTGCACTATTTCCCTTGTAGCTTTTATTCTGTCACCATGGGAAGTGTCGGGATGTATATGTGTATTTGATGTGGTTAATAAGTTAATGGTTGAGAATATGTGAAGTGGAGATGTTATTTAATGAAAGTGGAGTAATGGTTATGTCATGTGTGTGAAACATGAAGTTGGTACAAATATTGTAATATATGTGAACTATGTGAGATGCGATATGAGAATATGATTTTCCTGCTGAACATGCATGTATGTCAAACTTATGATCATTGCTCTCGGGGGCAGTATTTATTGCTTGACTTGACCGAGTATGGGATAATCGACCGAGTAAGGCTTACTCGACCGAGTACCCTTGGCACTCGATCGAGTGTTGAGAGATGTTGTGAATATTAAGTACTGTATTCAATGACTTGACCGAACGCATGGTGACACTCGGCCGAGTATGGCGAACTCGACCGAGTGCCATTATGGACTCAGCAGAGTAAAAGACCCTGTACAATTTGTGGTTTTACTGTTTTTGGTCACTCGATCGAGTGTATGTTGACACTCGACCGAGTGTAAGTTGACACGCGACCGAGTTTATGTTGACACTTGACCGAGTGTATGTTGACACTCGACCGAGTGTAGGGGACTCGACCGAGTTCCCTTTTCGGACTCGGTCGAGTGAAAATTCCGGTATGTTTTAGTTGGATTATGTAGTTGGTGTACTCGACTTGGCCGAATGGCTTATTGCACTCGACCGAGTGTGTTTGTGCCAGGACCGTTGTCCGTTTTCAGCCGTAGGCTTGTGCTTACGTTTGCTATTCTTATTGATTTATCATGCATGCGACAAGAGCTAGATCGTCAACTGCAACCCTGGAGTTCAGCGCTGAGGAGGTCGCCAGACTAGTTGAGCAGAATAAGGCGCTTACTTAGGCCCTTAAGAACGTGGGAAGGGATTGCGAGGTGGTAGTGAATGCAACCACTGTAAGCACCGCTATCGCTCGTCACCGACCCACCACATATGAGGATACTGGTGCGCCGCATCTGCTAGATGACTGACACCGGGAGATGGAGAGTATCTTCGAGGTCGTCGATTGTCCAGCGAATTTATGCGTGGAGCAAGCTGTGTTTTACCTGAGGGGTCACACAGAGAAGGGATGGTTCATAGAAAGGATGGCTATGAGGGACTATTATCTGAGTGAGGAGGAGGCGATTCCTTGGAGTTTATTAAACTCAATATTAGACATTTCTAATATCATTTTATAAATAGGTTACTCTTAAACTATGAGGATCTTATGCATGAATAACAAAAGTATAAAGAAAGAACAATTTCTTACATTGAGTATGAAGGAAATGGGCACAATAATTGAACTCCTTTCAACTATTGTTCTTGAGCTATAAATCAAAGGATGAACTCCTAGTTTCAAATTAAAAACTCTCCAATAAGATGCATCCAAGACTACTCCCTTTAATCATTATATAAGATACTACACTAGTATAATATAGTAGTCTCCCTCAAAATAACTAATAATATAATTACTACACTTCATAAAATTATTAGTAAAAATATGAACTTCAAGTTTTTAAGAACTTCTTAAGTTGTAGTGAGAAGTTGAAGTAGATAGAAGTGAAGACTAGCATGCAAAATGAAATGAGATGATCTATATTAAATAAGAAAAAACTTGTCCTCTTTGTTTTGTTCACATGGACTGTCCACCCTACACCACATGGGTGGCTGTTGTCCCTTTCAATTGTTCTTCACAAGAAAGGTTGAGTGTATATGTTTATGTAGTAATGATTTGGTCTAATTCTTAATTAGAACAAAATTATAAACTAAAATCCTACCCACTAAGCTCACAAAAGTGGTGCACCCATATAAAATGGGTGTCCATTTTATTTTTGCATTTTGTCATTTGTCACATATGTGACATGTGACATGTAACATGTAATCTTTGCTTATAAATGTGCATTTAACCAATTTAAATGCAATTTCATAACAAATAAATTAGACTTAACATTTTAAGTCATATTTTATAATTACATGTAAATAAAATGGGTCATCCCATATTTGGTTAATATAATCTACAACTAATTGTAATTATAATCAACCAATTTTGCTTATCTCAAATGTTTCATAAACATAATGCATTCTTAGTAATGTAACAATTGACTTACTAAAATGAATCTTATTTAGTCATATTACAATAAGATATAATTCTCACTCACAATATAAACTTAGTTCAATTTAAGGGATTAATCAATCTGTATCGCTATACAATTCATTAACCTACATGATTAGGGGATTGTCCTTTAAGTGTGACCTCAAGGGATCAACTGATCACCACCGTCATACGACAGTAACGTCAAACTATATTGAGCCAATCGTTACCGATTTATGTTGACCAGTTGACTATAATATTCATCATCCCTTTGTATTCTTATTATTGAGATTTAAATTTGTGATCGCTTTATTGTTGTGGACACTCACTCCAACAACTTCAAGGTAGATATGAGGATGAAGTTTGTTTCCAAGCATGTGAGAGGGAAGCTGAGATCTGAGTTTGAGTCATTCTGAATGTCTGAGGATATGTCCGTGACGGATTACTACAACAAATTCACGGAGTTGGCAAGCTATGAGGACGGCATGCAATGAAGCCAAAAGTCCATGTCTGAGAAATTCTTGAAGGGGTTGGTCTTTAAGGTAATGGATAAGCTACATGTGGCAGTGACTTCTGACTTTAAGGAGTCATATGAGAAGGCGCGACAGGCAGAGAGAGGTTAGCAGCAATGACAAAGGAAGCTAAGGAAGCGATGGAGGATAGTAAGAGGAAGGCGACCAGTGAAGGTGGGGGCAACTCTACCTTTAAGAGGGGTAATTATTCTCAGGCCAGATCCTATTCTGGTGGTGATGGCTACAGAGGGGGACAACAATCTGGAGGGAAGGGCGGTCGGACTGCTAGTGAGAATTCTGGGACAAAGTGCTATGGTTGTGGCGGCTTGGCCCACAAAAACTTCGAGTTTCCATCAGCAGGAGGGAGTAAGGGTTTCCAACTTCATTCTAGCGGAGCTATTCTCAGAGCATGGCTACTAACCGGCTCGCGGGTTCGTGGAATCGGCAGGGGAACCAGAGTGAGACCGACGGTGGCTATAACCGCCATGGAGGGACCTATCAGCGGCAGAACAACAACAATGGAGAGAACCAGAGATCAGCTTCAAAGACTGTGGCATCCGCGTTCACGTTGCAAGGAGGTGGTCAGAAGAACAGTGGTAAACTGTTCATGATGGATAAGCAAGCAGCAGAAACTGACGCACAAGTTGTCACCGGTACATTTCTTGTTAATCGTGTCTTTTTTTTTTATTCGGGGGCAGCCCATTCTTTTATTGCAAAGAGTCGTGCTATGTTGTTAGGGCTTGGGAGTAGTGAGTCTGTAAAGTATGAGGTATTTATACCTTCTGGAGACTCTATGTCTTGTACTAAGTTGTTTAGAGATATATCTATGATTGTGGGGAGGTGGATTTTTGAGTCAACCTGTTTGAATTTCCTTTGGACAGGTTTAAGATAATTGTCGGGATGGATTGGTTGGGTATGTATAAGGCTAATATATATTGTCATCAGAAGAAGGTGTCTTTAAGGGGTCTGAAAGGAGTTGGAGTGTCTTACCGAGGGTTCGTGGTGAAGCCTAAAGTGAAGCTGATAACGGCAATTACCTTGAAGACGTACTTGGGGAGGGCTACCCTATGGTCTTATGTCATGTAAGAGATACCAGAGTTGAGGAGCCGACAGGAGACCAAATTGAGGTGGTGAGTGAGTTTGATTATGTTTTTCCGTATGAGATACCATGATTACCGCCGAGAAGGCATATGGAATTTAGCTTGGAATTGAAGCCGGGTACGGGGCCGATTTCTAAGGCCTCATATCGCATGAGATCGAAGAAGCTAGAGGAGTTAAAGAAGCAGCTAAATGAGGTACTGGACAAGGGGTACATTAGAACCAGTGTATCGTCGTAGGGTGCACCAATTCTGTTTGTAAAGAAGAAAGATGGTAGTTTACGGTTGTGCATTGACTACGTGAGCTGAACCATTTGAAGGTGTAGAGTAAGTATCTATTGGCTAGGATCGATGATTTGTTTGACCAGTTGAGCGGAGCTGGGGTAAGTTCGAAGATAGATATGAGGTCGGGGTGTAACACCCGCAAATGTACCATATTTGTATTTTAAAAATATTATACGGATACTTTTCAGCGTAATTTTAATTTACGTCTAGAACTTAGTTTCCCGTGTCTAATTTAGCAAATCCGAGTTCGTATTTGGACTTTACTCAGAATTCCGTGTGAGTTACGCCTTAAGCCGCTTTTGGGCTTTTTCCATATTCTTCCACTCACCTTATATCCCCTTAAGCCCTATCTCCCTCATTCTTTTTCCACTTACTCCTTCTTCCTCACCAAGCCACCGAAAGACTAAACTCCATTTATGGATCAACTCAAATTCATCACTACTCTTCCATTACTCACTCAAATCCTCTAATTTTCATTTAATCTTCCTCTCTTATCGTCCTCTACCTTTTGTGGTAATAAAATAACCGTCTTTCTCATTTTTCAATTTATCCGTCTTTCTCAAAGGTGAATTATATTCATCTTTTGTTGTCTAATTGTAGGTCGAGACCTCCAAGACCCCGACAAAGATTACTATCTGGTGGAGGAAGGCTTAGAAAACGATTGAAGACGCAAAAAGGTAACGGTTAAGGGTTACTCGATATCATTACGTGTTTTATATGCTTTAGTTGATGCTTACTAAATATCTAGTGATATTTATTAGATTCGTAATATAGCTTGATGTTAGTAAATGTGTTGGAATTGATTGTCGTAGCTATGGAATTTGTGTTGGTTAATGATTGATGATGATTGCTGATAGTTGATGATAATTGATGATAGTTATTTATGATTATTGAGGATTATTGATGAAGTGAGGTAGTTTTCGTGCAGAAGTAGTCCCAGCCGGCCTACCGGCCGCCGGTCAGCCGACCGGATGAGAGCGCGGCAGAATTAAATTTTGCATATTGGTGTTGTGTTGTTCCCAGCCGGGTGTCCGGCTGCCGGTCCTCCTGACCGGCTGGGACCTCGCTGTATTTTTGATGATTTTTGATTGTTGCTGAAGTGCCAGCCGGGTAGCCGGCGGCCGGTCTTATGGACCGGCTGGCACCCCCCTGAGATTTTCTTCATTTCTTTTCTTATACATTCATTTATAATAGTTTGTATGGTTCGTTTATCGTATAAATTTACGTAATAGCATTAAATATTCATGTTTAGAATATATGATATTCCATTCGCTTATATCACATGTTTTGTGACGGTTTTTAATATGTCCCCCTTTGAGTCGGTTTTACATATGTTTTGATTTGAGCACAAATTGTTAAGTGCTTTAAACTCTCATTCACCGGCTACCTCCTTGCTCGTTAGACTGGAATGTCGGAACGAGGAGATGTATCCCAAATGCTTGTATGCATGTTTTAGTGGAGATATGACGACGTTGTTAGGAGGCAAACGCTATGCGTTGATCGACCCGGCCGTCAAATGTCGTATCTTTGCAAGGTGGTGTCATTGCATGTAGCGTACCGCTTGTTTATGATGCTTGTGCTCTTTCCGCCTCTTTCGTGAAGGTTGACCGAATTTCGGGTACTCGGCTTCTGTGTTTGACTGAGTCTTGGATGCGAAATGTGTATCGCATGTCGAATTGGAAAATGTTATTCCGAGAGTCTAGCCAGGTTTAGACTAGGACCGTATTATTATCGTCGTCCTACCTGGAGGAAATGAGTCTAAATATACGAAATGTTAATCGTGTATGCGTTCAGGGAAATATTTATCCCGTGGATGCGAATTGATCATACTTGCTATGTACATGGTGCTAGTGCGTGTCATTAACCGTGAGAGATAATGTTACTATAATTGAATGTTTGGATGGATGTTTATATGTTTATTATTTGTGACCGTTGGGTGACTTGGCGTGGTTTATATGTCGAGTCTCTACCTTATCAAGTATATTCCACTAACGGTGAGATGCAAGCCCTAGTGAGTATATAGTTGCCTAAGGGTGTCTTCCCCGAGTCTATTATAATCTGATGCGTACAGTTTATATGTCGAGTTCTATCTTATCAAGTATATGCCGCTAACGGTGAGATGTAAGCCCTAGTGAGTATATAGTTGCCTAAGGGTGTCTTCCCCGAGTTTGTCTATAATCTGATGATTACGGTTTTGTACTTCATGCGCCTATATCTTTATATATTGAAATGCCTATTTATCCTCCTCGTAATTCACATGTATATTTATATATGTATGCTTATACTTATGTATTTCCGTTTAAGTGTGTTATTTGTGATATGGCTTGGAGAACCCAAAGTTACTCCCCACTGACTATGGCGTTCATGTTTTCATGGATGAACAGGTTGCTTGGATGGATTTTGGTTGTTTTTGGGTTCGGGTGTGAGCTAGTGGGCGTTGGCCTCGACGATTCACCCCTAGACGTTTCTTAGCTAGTTTGCTAAACAACTTTGATATTTGATAACGTTTTGAGAGACTACGTCTCTTGTAGTATATTATACTTTAAGTTTGTAATTATTTGACATTCCTCGTACTTTTCTTTTGGCATGTAAAAAAGTTTCAAAAAATATCGTAATTTCCGCTATATAAATTGCATGCTTGTTATGTTTTATTTCTGCTATGGCGAGGGTTGTCACAGGGGTATCATCAACTGAAGATAAAGGATAGTGACATTCCGAATACGGTGTTTCGTTCGAGGTATGGGCATTATGAGTATGTGGTGATGTTTTTTTGGTTTCACTAATGTACCACCGGTATTCATGGATCTTATGAACCGGATCTTCAGTCCATATCTGGACACGTTCGTGGTGGTATTCATTGACGACATCTTGGTCTATTCTAAGACTAAGGCGTGTTGCAAACTTTGAGGGATAACCAGCTGTATTCTAAGTTGTCTACGTGCGAGTTCTGGCTAGAGAAGGTGGCATTATTGGGGCATGTGATATCTAAGGATGGGGTAATGGTGGATTCGAGTAAGATCGGGGCGATGTCTAACTGGGAGGCACCAAAGAATGTGGCTGAGGTGAGAAGTTTTCTAGGTTTGGCTGGGTATTACAGGAGGTTCATGAAGGAGTTTTCGAGGATAGCTAGACCTATAACGGCATTGATGAGGAAGGAGAATGAAGAGTCAAGGGGAGAACACCTAAGAGGGGGAGGGGGTGAATTATGTGTCTATTTAAAAATTAAACTTAATTTAAAGTTTCTTTTAAACTCTTTGGTCACTTAGACAATGCTTAGACGAAAGGAGAAATTGATACTTAAAACTAGAAAGTAAGAAGTATACAACAACGATTCAGCAAGCGAAAGTCACGGTGGAATCAACAGTGGATTCAGAGTGCAACAGAAATATAAAAACGAAATAGACAAAATTCAAGGATGTTTTTTAAATTGGTTCGGTCACTACTCCGCGACCTACGTCCAACGCTATTTTATTAAACATCTTTGAAATAAACTCATACAACAAAAGACCCCGAATAATAAAACAACTCCCCTGCCTACTCCAGTTGATATTTGCTTAAAGTTACTCCGTAATAAGACTTGTGCTCAAAACTACTCCGCTTAGAGACTTCCCCAACTCTTTCGAGTTGTTATTTACTCAAGGCTACTCCGCCAAGAAACTTCCCCAGCTCTTTGGAGCTGCTAGTTACTCAAGATAACTCTACCTTAAGACTTTTTGCAAAGACAATTTACCCGATAAAACTCAAAGTCTTTTTGTTTAGATGTTTCTTGTTGCACATTTGTTCAAATGAAATTGGCATGGTATTTATGATGTAATGTAGAGTATGTTGGAGTAAGTGTCCTCCACAATAGTGCATTTATATAATAAATCTCATTTGGAATATACGTGGCATGATTAGTATATTTTGATACTCCACGTCAGTTGATTAACGTAAATCGGTAACGCTTGGATGACTAGAGTTTGACGTTATTGTCGTATGACGGCGGTAATCAACTGATCCCTTTAGGTCACACCTATAGGATGAGACCCAAATAGAATACTAATTATTTGTATACGATACAGTTTAATTAGAGCATTACATATATTTGATATGTACGTTTAGTTACGAGAATTATTTATTGGAAATTGAGTTAGGAACTCATTCCACTTAAGTTTATTAGTCAATTATACGATAACTGACTGAATAAATTTGACGTCTTATTTTAATACGATTAAATAAGATTTAATTTAATGATTAATCGTTAATTCATTAAATTAGTTGAGGTTATGCATATATTTTGAGGTAGAGGTAATTAGTTAATTATATTTACAAGGAGTTGTAAAATAAATTAACTAGACATTGTGGGACCCATTATATATTGATATAATTGTAAAATATCACTTAAAAGTTAAGTATATATATTACTTATTAATTTGAGTCATATAATTGTTATATGATCAAATTAACACTTAATTATACAAGATAATTAAGCATATGATTAATAAGTATTTGTGAGACAAATATCAAAAACCAAAATGGTCCATTGTGGACACAAGTGGACCGGTTTTGAGTAGGTAAAATCATTAGTGACTTTACTCTACCAATTCTACACTCCATCACATGATAATGAGTTGTTATGACACAATCATCATGACAATTACTACCAACACTCAAAGTCTTTTGCATGTGAGTAAAAGAAGCAAAATAAGAGCCATAAATGGCTCAAAGTGACCGGCCAAAGAGGCCTTTATATTGAACAATTGTTGTTCAATTTTATGATGACTTCAATTGATTATGCTTATACTCACTTCTCTTTCTAAACTCAACTTCTCTCTAAACTCTCATATATACTAATATTCTCTACATATTACTAGTGTAGTAATACAATAATATTAGTAGTTTTTATCTTACTTATTATCTAGTTAATAATAAGGTAAGATTATTTGGGTTTAATCTTGGGTGTAACAATAAGGAGACCTTCTACTTTGGAGGTTATTTTTGGAGGATCATCCACTTAATTTCATGCTCAAGAACAATAAGAAGGAGTTCTTATTGTGCCCATATTGAACCGAAAATCCCAATGTAAGGATGTTTTGGTCTTATCTTTTCTTTTATGCTTTTATATTTGCATGCATGATAACTAGATCCTTAATCATTAACTTAATGTAATTTAATGAACTAATTAGAGGAGTCTAATTAAAGGTCTAGGACTTTTATGTGGTATCAGAGCTCAATTGTTACATGCATGTCGATTTTAAGCATTAAAATTGAGTTATACGATAACTTGGGTAAAATTAAAAATTTGTGTTAAAAAATTGGTTTGCACGAAATTTTTGATTTGCATGCATACCTACTAACCTCAAACTAATTGTGGTCAAATTTGGTGATTTTATGGATTAATTTGCTATTTATTTTGATTTATGGCCTTTAAATCATGTTAATATGCATATTTTATGTTAAAAGTTAACTAAAAATAGTTTCATGTTGATATTGGCCATGAAATTTTGATATGACCTCACATGCATGTTGTACATACTGTATGTAAAATTTCGTGACTTTTAATTAAGTTTTGCATGATGATTGATTTTTATAAGATAAAAGTCAATAAAGTGAGATCATTATGTTCATAAAATTGAAACGTCCTTTTCTGGTCTTGAAAATTTTTGATACATTTAACATTCTGATGTGGATACTCTTTGTGAAATTTCATAATTTGTTTCACTGTTTTACTATATTTAATGATTTTTATTTGATAAAACCATTAAATATTAAGTTATTTGTTCATAAAATTAATTTAAATTTTTTGAGCAAAAGTTTTTATTTTTAGAGTTTCTGGACATGTTCCAGAATGTACAAAATTTTTGGTTTCAAATTTTATGATGTTTATAATTTATTTTGGTTTTATTTCATAATTGTTATGATTAAACCGTAATATTTAGCAAATGAAATCAAATCGATCTAATTAATGACCAACAAAGTTAGTAGTGACTAATTTTGAGTTCTAAAACAGTTTAATTGATTAGTTTGAACTTAAATACGATTTAAGTGTTGATTATTGATTTTTAATGGGTAAAAATCGATAAAATCCATAAAACCGAGCTAGAATGAGCATGATAAGTGTTAAGGGCGATTTTGGCATGATTTTTACAGCATTTTATTTATGTTGTTATTTTTGAATGAATGAATGTCATTTATTTAATTTTTAATGCAAGTTGTACCTAGTATGGCCTAGATTATTTTAATCGGTATTACCAGTAATGTAAGGGAATACCGATTCGGTTGTAATTTTATTTGCGATCTCGTATCGCCGTTTGTAATAATTTAATTTCATTTTAGATCAAATGTATAATAGGAATTTTTATTTGTATCTTTTTGTAATTAATTATTATAAAGACAGAGATTCCCGAAGTCGGTGTTCCAAAAGACGGTGCCATGAAGAGGCAAGGGGCCAAGGAGTTGGTTTCCGATTTTGTAATCTACTAGTTAATTAGATTAGTTAGGTGGCCATACTAGGATTTATTATTTGCTTGCTTTATTTTTCCGTTCATGCCAAAATCGCCAACATGCATCTTTATTTCTCGATTGTCAATTCAAAGTTATGCAATATCACCGACTTAGTTCGCTTATAGGAATTAAATAACAAAATTGACAAGACTTCACATAACTTTAAAAAATTGAGATTTAGCCTTACCAATTAGTAACACCTATGAACCCCGTGTTCATTAGGGCTACCACGCTCGTGGGTCCCTTTTTACCTCGGGTAAGTAGGGTGATGCGATCACAAGCCAAAATTGGATTGAACTCAACGAGATAAGCGTTATCTTGGGACTAGGAGATGGATTTAGTTGAAATCCGTCAACCAAGAGTTCTAAGTGTAGAATTAGTCAAATATTGACTTACCATTTTTAGATAAAGGTACCATACGATGACTATTTTTGTCTAATGATGGGTCTTGGAATCACTTATATAATTTCGTGAGGGGTCATTATATGAGTGACTTGTTTAAAACTGTTTTACAAGTGAATTATATATAAGCAATGAATGTTTATTTTCCGTTGATATTTATTTTCATTCGCGCAAAGACAATTATTTTTCTTTTACGAACTTGTAAATTCGTTCAATCGTGGAAAGGAGTTTCCATTATTTTATACGGTAGCATTTTGATTGCGATCTCCGTTTAAACCACCGTAGCTAAAGACAAAATGAATTTTATCTTTTGATCCTCATATTCACCATTGCAAATGTCTCTTATGAAGAGTAAATGAATAAGTCACACTTAGTCAAAAGCGTTTTTGAATATTTAGTGACGCCTTCTTATAACAATGGTACATCAAATTTTGCTCCAAAGAAAATATTTGTATTTTGGTATGTCGTCATTATACTCCTTATCGAGGCGTACCTCAAAAGAGGCCAAATCAGTTGGGACGACTAGGTTAATTGATTTATTTGCAAATTCTGAAAACCATAAACGTAGACACTTTCAGTGAATAGTTTATCTTTGAAGGAAAAAACCCTGATTAAAGAAGAATAGTACTTCACAATAATTTAATAGACTTGTCTAAGTAGAGATTCATGAAAAGTGAGGGGAGCACTAAGAATGATGTTTATATTCTTAATTGTTAAGACGAGGTTCAAGAGTAGGTTGGCTCGACTTTGACACAAGGCAAGGGAAAAAGGCATGACTATTTTGAATAGTAAAAGTCAAAACCCAAGCAAGGTGTCGAACCCAACTTTTGACGATTCTATTTTACAGTGTAGGACACAAGAAAAGAATCTTCCCCGAGTTTTCTAAAGAGTTAGAAATTGGGTGTACTATTTTCACCCATAATATCTATATGATCGACATTTATTTGCTAAATGCAATTTTTGGGTATTAGATACCTATTATGGTTTTCATCAATGTATTCAATGCATATAATAATGATTCGTGCGACGAGTAACCATGATTAAATGTTGACCTACAAGGGAAATATAACTATTGTAGTTTTATTTCTATAGAAACATATAAAAGTTATAATGTGATCAATCTAGTTTGGATTTAGAGGTGTACTTTAATAAACGTTATTATGTACATGACCTCTAAATAAAGAATATAGTATCCATTTTTGTGTACGACACAAGTGTTTCACTTTTGTGAATAGAACAAGCGTTGTATCTTTTTATGCCTATACTTGGTAAATGGTTATCCCATACCAATCAAAGGTAATTATATTCTTGACCTAAACTAGTAATTACTTGTCATATAGATTGTAAAGGCTCAAAATTGGTAACCCTAATCAAATCTTAATTCTAGATTGTGTAGCACGTTAAAAGGCTAGTATTGACAACTATCCCTAAACCATCTGATTTTGAATCTTATGGTGCGTGCGAATCTTGTATTCAAGTCAAGATGATTCGTCCCCTTTTTATTTAAAAGGAAATCGAACTAGTGAGTTATTGACCCTATTACATTTGAATATGCGTGGTCCAATAACAAACACAACCAGAGATGGTTATGACTATTTCACTTTATTTACCAACGATTTAAGTAGATATTACAATTGATTCTACTTAATGAGGTGCTATGAGAAATCTTTGAAAAGTTCAAAGAGCTTCAACGTGAAGTAGTTAATCACCAAGAGTACTAGACACGGACTTACGAGTAAATCGTAAATATAAATATCTAAGTATTGACTTTGATTTTCACCAAAAGTATTGTGAAATAGTTTCACGAGTTAACTTCTCTAACATACATTATGAGATAAGGTATTGTTGAATAGAGATACAGAACCTTATACGATATGGTTTTGTCTTAGTCAAGTCAAAATGAGCCATTTGACTAACCTTGGGATCTTAATATTTTTGTCTGCTATTTTTTTCCCACCATATTAAAACACATTTAAAACAGTCTGATTTCATTCCATATACGATATGGGTAGGTAGCGTACCTAATTTATAAGTTATTTGAATGAAACAAGTGCTCAATAATCCCACATTGACCACGAGAACAAAGCGTTTGTGACTCGTGATGATGTCTTTCAATAAAAATACGATTATTTCTTGATAAGACAGAGTGGGAGAAAATGTTTCAAGAGCCACAAACTGAGCATATGGTCCGGAAAAAGTTTTCCTCATTGCTTGTTCAGTAGTTGTTTCTTCGGAACCTAGGAGGTCAGGTGAAATTTTATCACTCCTTAATAGCGATGAATTCTAATCTGTAACTTATAAAAGACTGTTTCTAGTCCTAACTTCTTGCTATGGCTTAGAGTCATGTGATTCGTAATGGACTCCATGCATGATGGTCAGGTATGTGACCTGGGAAATTTTACTTGAAGAAGTACGACCTCTTCAATGTAAATTGATTTTTAAGATCGAAATTTGCATGGATGAACATTAAAATGTTTTCAAAGATAAATTGGTAGGCAAAGAGTTTTGCACCAACCTTAATTCTTTGATCCATTCAAATATACTTAGCGATTACAGAATATCATAATAGTATGATGTCAATTGGACCTCAAGAACCACCTTCTTGAATACGATTCTAGAAGAGGTAGTATATTTTATATTCACCTGTGGGTTCGTAGATCCTATTGCAAGCTTAAGAGTATGTCTTAAGTAAGCACTAAAGAGTTGGAATTAGTGTGTCAATCATGTTGCAAAATATTTCTCGATATCTCGAGGAATTATGTTTATACATAAAGTTTAGTGGGAGTAATATGGTTTAGTGGGAGTAATATGGTTTTCACCAGTCTTATATGTGGAGACATATTGATCATTTTAGATGATGAAAGATTTTGGAGAAGTAGAATACATCTTTTAGATATCTGGATTTATGGAGATAAATCTAAAAGGATATTAGCATTGAGTCAAAATTCGTATATTGATAAGATCTTTGACTAGTTCAAGAAAGTTGAACACATAATAATTGATTCCTTTTTGCTTCCGCTGCGGGATCAGTTATATACGCTGTGATGTATACTCAATCCAACATTTCGCATGCTTTGAGTATGACGAATCATTTGCAATCAAATCCAAGAGAGAGTCACTTGATAGCCATAAAGAACATCCTTAAGTACTTGCGAAGGACTAAAGATATGTTTCATATGTTTGGAGTTTATAGTGAGTTGTGTGTAAGAGTTTACACAGACTTCAGTTTCCAAACTGATCAAAGTGATTTGAAATCACGAACTGGCTGTGTTTCATAGAAGATTTATCTGTTGGAAAAGTTCCAAACATAAAAGACTATTGGAAAGGTTCCAAGTAGGAGTGACATTTTCAAATATAAATGTCATGTATCCGCTGGAAGTGTTCCAGGCAGTTTATCATTGCGGATTTAACAACGGAAATGGAGTACATTGCGTCATATGATGATGCATATGAAGGTAGCTTGGATTCGACTGTATTGGAGGGACTAGAAGTAGTTCCTATAGTTGTATATCCTATCCCATGATACTGGTAAAACAGTGGGAGCTACATTTAGGCCAAGAGTCCTAAACTCTAGATTCAAACCTAGACACGTACTCAGAAAGTTTTATGTAATATGAGATTACGTAGACAAAAAGAAATAGCGATCAGAACGATGGGAGAGATGCAAGTATTGCTAATCCATTAGCCATGCTTTTTGCAGGCTGAACATGATAGTCATGTCATTTCAATGGGGATTGAAATATGTACCTGAATTGCTAAAGATTATAAGATATGAAATTATTGAGAGCGTATCAATTTTTCCAAATATTTGATAATCGCATTCATTGTTAGAGTTTCATTAAAAAACTCCTTTATTTAGTGTGACTAAATTTTAATACTTTGTTTATCCGAATTGGTTGAAAGAAAGGTTGAACCCAATTCAAGTGAACAGGATGAACTTAGTGTTTTGTCCCTAGTCACTCATTTGAGGTGACGTCTCGAAGTGACTAGATTGTAAGTCGATCGATGGTTGGTTCAGCACCATGGGGTCATGGAGATGACTGGTCGTTTACATAGACAGACTGTGAAGACACTCTGTCGGGCAGTGACCATAACAGAGTCTTTGTTGAAGCCTGGTCGTGGCAGGGATTTCTATTTTATTCCTATGAGTCGATTCTTTAGACTGGCGACCATTTACCTGAGTCGGTGTAGTTTCCGATTGACTTTGCTTTTTGTCCTAGGTCGTGCCATGAAAGGAGGTCGATGGGCATCTTCTAGGTCATGGTGATCTGCATCATACAGTGTAAGGTGGGTCAACATGAATTGTCCACCTACGTTGGGTATTAATATCTTCGGGGCACACGAGGAGTAGTAACTGGAAATGTGTGGCCACGCTCGGAAGAGATCTCTGGTAGATTTTTCGGTCAGACAGTTACTCTCCCAAATCGAGAAAACCACTCTATTTATAATTTTCAATTGCAAGTGCGATCTATAAGACACCTTGCAATGAGTGGGAGGATGTGACACAAAAGAGACAAGAGAATCGGTAGCACACAACTTGTCGAGATAAGTGGGAGATATTGTTGGAGGAGGAGTCCTCCGCAATAGTGTTGCTACATGCACAACTTGTATGGGACAAGTGGGAGATTGTTAAAGTAAGTGTCCTCCACAATAGTGCATTTATATAATAAATCTCATTTGGAATATACGTGGCATGATTAGTATATTTTGATACTCAACGTCAGTTGATTAACGTAAATCGGTAACGCTCGGCTGACTAGAGTTTGACGTTATTGTCGTATGACGGCGGTAATCAACTGATCCCTTTAGATCACACCTATAGGATGAGACCCAAATAGAATACTAATTATTTGTATACGATACAGTTTAATTAGAGCATTACATGTATTTGATATGTACGTTTAGTTACGAGAGTTATTTATTGGAAATTGAGTTAGGAACTCATTCCACTTAAGTTTATTAGTCAATTATACGATAACTGACTGAATAAATTTTACGTCTTATTTTAATACGATTAAATAAGATTTAATTTAGTGATTCATTGTTAATTCATTAAATTAATTGAGGTTATACATATATTTTGAGATAGAGGTAATTAGTTTATTATATTTACAAAGAGTGGTAAAATAAATTAACTGGGCATTGTAGGACCCATTATATATTGATATGATGGTAAAATATCACTTAAAAGTTAAGTATATATTTGAGTCATATAATTATTATATGTTCAAATTAACACTTAATTATATAAGATAATTAAGCATATGATTAATAAGTATTTGTGGGACAAATATCAAAAATTAAAATGGACCACATTTTACCATGTAGACCGAAATAGTGTAGTGGAAAACATAATGATGGTTGTTTTCTTTATACACACTACAAAATATGATTATGACAAATAAACATGATCATGTATATTCCTACACACTACCTATTTGCATGACAATTAAAATAAGCAAAATAAGGCTCATTTTGAGCTCATCGGATCCGGCCAAAGGATATTATTTAAGGACAATGGTTGTTCTTATTTGATCACTACTTCACTTCATTTTTGCTTATTTTTCACTTCTCTTTCTAAACTCAACTTCTCTCTAAACTCTCTTATACACTAATATTCTCTACATATTACTAGTGTAGTAATACCATAATATTAGTAGTATTTTGTCTTACTTATTATGTAGTTAATAATAAGGTAAGATTATTTGGGTTTAATCTTGGGTGCAACTAGAAAGAGACCTTCTACTTTGGAGGTTGTTTTATGAAGGATCATCTATCAATTTCATGCTCAAGAACAATAAGAAGGAGTTCTTATTGTGCCCATATTGAACCGAAAATTCCCAATGTAAGGATGTTTTCGTCTTATCTTTTCTTTTATGCTTTTATATTTGCATGCATGATAACTAGATCCTAAATCATTAAGTTAATGTAATTTAATAAACTAATTAGAGGAGTCTAATTAGAGGTCTAGGACTTTCAGTGCCCACGGAAACTGCGGCTACCTTAGTTCCATTTCCCATGCGCAAGTCCACGTTACCCTTGGCTAGTGCTCGCGCGTCCTTCCGCTCCTGTACATGATTTCTATGGTCAGAACCACAACCGGTATCAAATACCCAAGAAGATGTACTAGTAAAGTTAATATCTATCATATAGAGTGATGAAAGAATTTTACCTGATGTTGTCACACAACCGTCCTTTTTGTCTTTCAAGTATTTGGGGAAATTTCATTTCGAATGCCCTTTTCCATTACAATAATAGCAATCCGCGTCCGCGTGTTTGTTGACTTTGAGCTTGGGATTCATAAATGTTGAAAGAACATTCTTGGATTCACTCCCACTAGCCTCCATGTCCCTCTCCGCTTGGGTGAGAAGTGCATGGAGTTCATAGAAACTCTTTTCCATGCCATTCATGTTGTAGTTCACCCTAAAGTGGGTGAACTTTGGTTTGAGTGAGTGAAGGATTCTACCCACCACTAGCCTTTTTGGAATTTTTCACCCTAGACGTTCTAAGGTGTCGGCGTGCTTAACCATTTTGAGCACGTGTGGGCCAACCTTTTGGCCCTTTTGGAGCTTAGTCTCAAAGAATTTCGTGGCCGCCTCATATTGGAGAATTTTGGGGGCTTGCGAAAACATTGATATTATCCTTATGAATATCTCATAAGCATTGAGAGATAGCAATTGGATTTTGAGTTTGGGTGAGATGGACCAAATCAAGCCATTCTTGACATCATTGGAAACCTTCAAATAAAGGTCATATTCGGCCCGAGCCGCCGCGGTCGACCTTGACCTGGGTTCGTTGGGAGGGGCTTCGATCAAGTAGTGAAGCACGTTATCGGATACCGCGGCGCTCTTAATCGTTGATTCCCATTCAACAAAGTTACTACCGTCATCTTTTAGGACACATTTGTTCATGACGGACCTCAACCATGAGTCCTTACCCAAGGTTGCAGTATTCCATGATGTTGACATTGTGCGAATATGGTTACTTCAACAAAAAGAAATATATAATCATTCATTGTTGTAGAGTCTATTTATCAAATACGAAAGAAGGGGGGGGGGGGGGGGGGGGTGAATTGAGTATTAAAAACTAGCCCCACTTTTTCGATTTATATGATATGTAATTAATTTTTTGATCTTATAGATTAAAATCAACTAATTAATTAATTAAAGTAAGCGCAAGTAACGAAATAACGAAAAGTAAAGAGAGTAGAGAGAGGCACACAGATTTTTGAAGTGGTTCAGTTTCACACGTTGAAACCTACGTCCACTATTCTCGATTAATAATTCTTAGTACTTTTCGACGGATTAAAAAAATTATCAACCCACTCGTATAATCAACTTTGATTATAACTCAAGGTGAGTATCGCTAAATAGTCTATACTATCTTACGTTAATAAGAAAGTACAATATAACTCACACAGATTCTCGTTAAAGAATTGTAAGATTATGTGATGTACTATTATCCAATAACGTATTTCACACGAGCGATTGACAAAGATTGATGCACGACTATTTTGAAAAACAAACACTAAAAATAATAAATATTTTGCTCAAGGTTTGCTTTAAAACGATTTTGGAAAATTCTCACAATGTATGTGTGTGTGTCGTGTGTATTTCGTGTGTCTCATAATTGAGATGGGAAGGAGTATTTATAATAGAAGCATAGGAGATCTAAATCCCTAGCTTAATATTTAAGAAAGATATTTATTTTTAATATCTTTTAGAAATATCTTTATCTCAAAATATTATTTGTTTTATCTTTTAGAAATATATTTATCTTTAATATCTCAAAATATTGTTGTAAACATATAGTAGAATCCTAGATTAAGGTAAACAAGGAAACAAGCCTAGGTTGGCCGAATTTCTTATCTACACGAAACCCTAGGAGCACGCAACCCTAGGAGGCATAATCCTAGGTAGCTCAAACCCTATATGGGCTTATTAGGTTACCAACAAATTGAGATAGAATATATTAGAAACCCTAGGTAGCATGACAACCCATAAGTTGTATTACTAACTAATAGAATCTCATAAATATTCTCTCTATTAAAATTTTGATAAATATAAAAATACTCTTTCACTTTTGAAAATATTTAAAATATTTTATTTCCAAAATCATGCATCAACATTTATCATCCAAAGTTATAGGTTAAAGCTATAACTTTGAACTTAAAATCACTCTAATGGAATAGTTACCGAATGACGACCTATACTATCTAATCTTCACAAAGATCTTCAGTATACGGATAATCTCTTCATCTTGATCACGAAGACCCTCCATCTTGAGTCTTGTGTTATTTGAGGTAGGTCTTGCTTGAAACGTTTTTCTTTAAAGTTATAACCAGGTAGCTAAAACATCCATGTAAACTTCCAAAGTTATTCCTGAAGTTCTTATAACTTTGTCTCACATAACTTGTCAAAGTTATGCCTGAAATTCTTATAACTTTGATCTTCTTTCTTCTAATTGTTGTTAGCTATAATAAGTCTAAAACACACAATTACACGCATATGATATATCAAGTAAAGCACATTATCAAGTAAACAAATGGCATTATCAAAACTATAAAATAGGTCCAACAAATTCCCCCTTTTTGATGATGACAAGTCTCTTATGATTTCTCTTAACATTGTGACTATAGTTCCCCCTCAACAAAACACTCCCAAAGTTATAGCAACTTTGATCGCAAGAATATAACAACTTCACCAAAGTTATAACTTGAAAGACTTTAAGAGATAACGAGTCTTGACAAGGAGCAAGCTTAAGCAAAGACTCAAATCATATCATTTCTTCCCCGTCTTGGCATCATTGAAAAGACAAGAACAAGGATATAAAATGACTAGAATAACACACTCCAAGGCAAGAAATAGATATGCAAAATACGCAATACTAAACGAGTCATATCAAGCAAAATCAAATATCAAACGTCAATAAAACTACAAACCACAATAAAAATTGTTAGTGCCAAAGGGCCGAATAGGATAATGTATAAAGCCAAAATGGGCCGAATGGATAAGTAGTTTAAGAAACAAACAAGGTAAGATAAGAAAATCAAGGCAAATTGGGTTGGCGAATGATGTTGGGGTCAACGTAATCGGGTCGGGTACGGTACTCAAGAGTAGAAAAGCGATCAAAGCCCTCCTTCACGTGATTAGCATGGGCAGCGAGGCATGAATCGAAGTTCCAAACCTTCCATGAGAGAGCCTCCGTCGCATCATAAATAGTGTGCATACCTTCACGCATTTCCGAACCACTCTTCACCAACGCACCTCCTTGGCTAACCAAGAATTGCATCCGATCCCGTTGCCTAAACATCTCTTGTCGAATATCGACAACATTCCTCTCAGTTTTGGCTAGGCAACCATCAACTCCCGTCATCCAACTCCGCAACTCACCACTCACACCCGACCCACCAAGATCACGGATAGAGCTAGAGTCCCCCATAGCCACGGTTTTGACAATTTTGTCAACAACCGCATCAATTTTCTTATCTTGCGCATCAAGGCGCTCCATTACTTTACCCATAAACATATCCAATTTTGATTCAAGCCCCGAAAAATTAGCCACATTCGGTTTCACAACAACCGAACCACCTTTTGACATAAAAAGCAATTCCGGACCAAAAGCCTCAAATTTCATGAATTTCAAGAACGTATCACACATATCATCTTTCAAGGTAACATCATAGCTTGTCGTATCAACAACGCCCTTAGACTCAAGTACCCGAGACACCCACATCCCATATGGTAAGTCAAGGGTCGAGTAAATTTTATCTTCGGTTACCGAAAACGCAGTTTGAGAAATTCTAGAAAAGACAAGGATAGCAAGATTGACCCAGTTACCTTCCAAACAACTTTTCACCACCATCATCTCATAGCAAGCAGTTTTATCCCGTGCACCCCGACGCGGAATATTCGTATTCCACAGAAAATTCAACATAAACTTCAATTTCGGGGACACATTCCCCGCCAACACACAACTAGATAATGTAGCCCCATCATCAAAATACCGCTTCACCTCCAACTTCGCCGGGTCCGAGAGTTCGTCCCATGATGTACTCGGGTCAATTTTGATTCCATCATCAGGAACCAAAAACAGAGTACAAAAATCGGCCATGGTGACGGAAACTGGACGGCCATTAACCACGGCATGCAAAACTCCAGACGTTAAAGAAACAGAAGCATAAAACTGAATTACCTCGATTGGATAAAACGAACCTGAGAACCGAGACACGCTTTCCCACTCTTGAAAATTTAAGAAGTCGTTAAAAAATCCCAAAGCTTCATATTTTTCACATCATGCTTTCGATAAACTACGACCTCCATGAGTATCGTATTTAGCAACCCGGTTAACTAACTTCCGTTCATCTTTTGTTAAACGAAGCTTGTCAAGTCCGGATGCCGTTTCTTGAGGTGAGAAGTCGCGAAACAGGGTCCGTGTAGATGCCACGATTACCGTGTTGTCGGTGTCCTTAGTAACTTCATCTTGCACCTTATTCTTCCCCTTATTTAATCTACGCCTTTTAGTACCCTCAAGAACCGAACCCGACTCGGTTTGGGTCAAATTGGGTGATTTTTGTTTTGGTTTAGGAGATAGATTAGTGGGCATACAAGGTTTTAGAATTTTGGAGTTTCGGGTGTTGATATTTTTGGACCTTGTGGAAGCCATTGTTGTGAGCTTGAAGTTGTTGTTTGTTTTTTTTTTGTTTGTTGTTGTGCCGTGTAGAGGGAGAGAAAGAAGAGGATGGTGATGTGTGTTGATAGTGATAGGGATAGGTAATTAATAAGAGTAGTCTTGGGTTTTGTACTTTTTTACTTGGGCACATGTAGGGTGCCAGCTTGTAGAATCATATTTCCTTTTTTTTTTTTTGAATTTGTGTAGGATTGTAAAAGGAATATAGGGTAAATTTTTGTGAGATGTGGTAAGGATAGAATTAGGTAAATAAAAAAAGATATGGTAATATATTGTTATTGGAGAGTTTCGGCCAACATGGGATTTATGGGTAGAATTTTGGTTTAATTTGGAAAGTGAATAAGATAGATTTTTGGCAAATATGTGGTCCATAATTCCATATCCATAAAATACTTTATATGCAAGATATTCACATAAAATATATAATATTAAACACAAATATACTAGCAATGGAATACGCGGACACAGTCATATAATCTCGTCTTATTCTAGCCAGTCATGCAGGTTCATAAAATAATTATGACGAATTTAATTGCTACTGATTAAACCAATTTCCAACCGCAAAATCTCAAAACGTCTTCTCGCTAACGCCTTTGTTAAAATGTTAGCCCCTATATTTTCAGTACTACAAAATTCGAGTTTAATGTTGCCCTTTTCTACATGGTCACGTAAAAAATGATGTCTAATGTCTATATGCTTAGTACGAGAATGCTGAGCTGGGTTTTAGAAATAACAATAGCACTCGTATTATCACATAAAAAAGGCATACAACCAACATTAACACCATAATCACATAGTTGTTGCTTTAACCAAAGTAGTTGAGAACATACCAGTCCTGCAGCGATATATTCGCTTCAGTAGTAGATAACGCAACCGAATTTTGCTTCTTTGAGCCCCAAGTAATTATGCATGGTCCAACAAACGTAGCGAATCCAGAGGTACGTTTTCTATCTAAAGAACATCCTACATAATCTGCACCTGAATATCCTACTAGATCGAAATTACACTCAAGTGGATACCACAAATATAAACTAGATGTCCCAATTAAATATCTCAAGCTACGTTTATCTGCAATCATATGTGACTATTTAGGACATGATTGAAATCTAGCACAAACACATACGCTGAACATAATGTCAGGTCTACTTGCCGTTAAATATAATAAAGAACCAATCATACCTCAATATGTAGTCTCATCGACAGACTTACCATTTTCGTCTAAGGTCAAGTTTTTATCAGTTACCATAGGTGTGTCCCTTGGATGAGCATTCTCCATACCAAATTTTCTGATTAGCTCCTTGACATATTTTTGTTGGTGAATCTTTATTCCTTCCTTAGTTTGTTGAATTTGCAATCCTAGGAAGAATTTCAATTATCCCATTATGCTCATCTCAAATTCTGAGGTCATTAACTCTGAAAAATACTTGCACAACTTATTGTTAGTAGAACCAAAAATAATATCGTCTACATAAATTTGAGCAACAAGTAAATCTGAACCCTCGGATTTTAGGAATAGGGTCTTGTCGACATATCCTCTTTTAAAATTGTTTTGTAATAAAAATTTGGACAATCTGTCGTACCAAGCCCTAGGCTCTTGTTTCAAACCATATAAAGCTTTATCGAGTTTAAAAACATGGTTTTGAAATTTGCTATTCAAAATTCCAGGAGGTTGTTCAACAAAAACCTCTTCTTCCAAATATCCGTTAAGAAAAGCAGTCTTAACGTCCATTTGGTACAGTTTCATTCCTTTGTGAGCTGCGAAGGCGATAAGCAAGCGAATAGCTTCAAGTCTTGCTACAAGTGCAAAGGTCTCGTCATAATCAATTCCTTCTTGTTGATTATAACCTTGAACGACCATTCGAGCCTTGTTACAAACTATAACTCCTGAATCATCCAATTTATTTCTAAATACCCATCGACACGGTTCGATTGTTAGGACGTGGTACTAGATACCAGACTTTATTAAGTTGGAACTGTTGAAGCTCCTCTTGCATTGCCACAATCCAATCAGATTCTGCAAGTGCTTCTTTGATGTTGGTAGGCTCTATGGTAGACAGAAAAGAGTAGAACGAACAAAAGTTATTTAATGTCCATCTTGTTTGAACTCCTTTATTCAAACTTCCTAGGATAGAATCCATAGGATGCGAACTCATATATTTTCATTTCTTAGAGTTACTAGGCTCATCATCATCTGATGAACTTTCACTTTCCTCAAATGATTCAGAGTCAAGATTGGTTCCCTCTGAGTTGGACTCCGAGGTTATAACCAAAGTTGGTACAACTTCAGTTACACCATATTAATCTAGGTTCAAAGTTATAGCATCATCAGCTATAGCTTCGGTTTCCTTTTCCTTGTTTTGAGAAGAGACATTTGTATCATCAACAATTGTCTCAGTTCCCTTTTCAAGATCATTTGCGGATTTATCAAGTTCATGATTGATTCCTTCAATAACTTTTTCATTGATTTCTGGTACGTCATCCCTTGAAAGGCGAAAGTCGGGATCATTCATGTCTTCTTCTTCATTTTGTTCAACTTGCTCAGGCACATTGTTCAACTTGCTCAGGCACATTATCTTCATCAAATACAACATGAACACTTTCTTCTATGCACAAAGTTCTTTTGTTAAAGACTTTAAAAGCTTTACTATAATTAGAGTATCCAACAAACACAGCTTCGTCACTTCGTGGATCAAATTTGCACAAATTACTTTTTCCATTATTATGGACAAAACATTTACTACCGAAGCAATGAAGGTGAGCTATATTGGGTTTTCTCCCTCTTAAAAGTTCATAGGGAGTCTTTTTGAGAATAGGTATAATCATAGCTCTATTGTGCACATAGCATGCATTACTAATGGCTTCGCCCCAAAAGTTCTTAGGAAGGCCACTACACAAAAGCATAGTGCGGGCCATGTCCTCTAATGTTCTATTCATACATTCCACGATACTGTTTTGTTGTGGGGTTCGTGGTGCGGAAAAGTTATGTCCTACACCATTCTCCCTACAATATTCTATAAAGTCTTGATTATCAAAATCGGTGCCATGATTCGTACGAATGGAAACTAACTTTTTATCATACTTGTTTTGGGCAAGCTTCATTAGTACCACAAACACATCGAAAGTTTCATCTTTAGTAAATAAAAAGATAGGCCATACATACCTTGAGTAGTCGTCTCTTAGGACGAATACGTACCTTGATCCACCGCGGCTTCTGACTTTCATAGGTCCACACAAATCCATGTGCACCAACTCAAGTGAATGCTCTGTACTTACTACTTGTTTTTGGTTTGAATGAAGATCTAACTTGTTTACATCGGGCACATGAGTCACACATATTCTCTTGTTCGAATTTGATTGAGGGTAAACCCTCAACTAAATCCCACAATTTGAGTTTCTTTAAAATTGTTGGACTGATGTGTGCAAACCTTTTGTGCCACAAGCATGAATCATCCACAGTAACTTTCATGCACGTAAAGGAACTTGTAGTAACTTTGTTTAAATCAATCATATACACATTCCTATTACGTAGACCTTCTAGAATAACATTACTAGTACCTTCAATTATGATACGACAAACATTTGAATGAAAAACTACTTTATTGCCTTTGTCACATAATTGAGAGATACTTAGCAAGTTATGCTTAAGACCATCTACCAGATAATCATTATTAATAGCATGTGAAGAAGATATACCAATCTGTTGGAGCCAGTGTCCTCCACAGTTAGTGCAATAACATAAATAAATCTCTATAGGTTCACAGGGTATACTTTGTATTGTAATCAGTTGATTAACGTTTATCAATAACGGTTGGCTTGCTAGATAAGTTTGACGTTATTGTCATACAGATGGCGGTGATCAACTGGTCCCAAAAAGTCACACCTAAAGGATGTGATTGAGAGATGTGATTATTTGAGAAAATAATCATATTGATGCCTTATTAAATGACTAAAAGGTTAGTCGGTGTTTTTGACTAAAAGGTTAGTCAATGTGATGATGATATAATCATTTAATAACGATTAAATGATGTTAGCTAAGACGAATTAACTGTAATTCGTTATTAAATATAAAATGTTATATTTAGTTGTAGTATATAATGTGAGCTTAAACGAATTAAAATGTTAATTCGTAATTAAACATAAATCGTTATATTTAATTAGCCGGATTATAAATATACCGATATTTATAATTGAAGTATATATTATACGATTGTCATAATAATTGTTATGTTAATATATCCACTGCAAAATGTTGTAATGGACCTTATTAATGTATGACAACATATTAGACAAATATAATATGTATAACATTATATTAAATGGAAGCTAATATAACCGAAAAAGAGTCCAAATACATTGAGGAATTTCGGTTAAAATAGGTAACAAAATAAGAGAAAAATAATCCATTATTTTCTCCTTTTGAGCCGTGTGATAGGGGAGTATATGGGTAGAGTTTTACTCATTCTAACTCTCTAATTCATTCATCATTAATTTACATCACACAAAAAGATACAGACTCTTTTTCTCTCTAATTTTCTAGCAAATACAAGGGCATTTCTCGATCAATCTTGGGTGAGACGATTAGGAGGATATCTGATTTGATATCTGTTCTTAGGCCGAATTTACGAGGACTAAAGGTTATTCCTAATCCCTTTGTTTATTATGCAATTTTGTTTATGACCTGTTAATCATATAAATCGAAATTTCATTATAATCCTGTAAGATTAAAGGGATGTATACGGATATATTCCCACAAGTGGTATCAGAGCTTTAGGGCTATGAAATTATTTTATGTGATTTTCATAAATATTTAATTGTATGATTATTGAGAGAAAAAAAAATCCGAAATTTTTTAAAACTCACGGTTTTAATTTTTTTTGTGCCGTGATGATTTTTTTTTTTAGGGTTCCATTATAGATTCATTCATATTATTGTTTTAATCTGTTAAAGATGATAATATATGAATTTGTTGATATTTTAATTTAATAAGGATTAAATTAGAATGTAAATGGAATTGTATTAGATGTTAATGAACATCATTTTTTGTGCTATATATTTTCGGTATAAATTGTTTTAGATGTTCATATTAAAAGGTTAATTTGAATCATCTATTTGTATCAATGTTTAATAACGATTAGATATTGTTTGTTTTGTACCGATCTAGTTAATATAAGCTTGATCGAATTAAAACGGTTTAATTTGATTAAATTTTTTTTCCTGCCCGTGTTACTGTTCACAGTTATAAAAAAAAAAAATAAAAAAAATTCTGTTTTTTTTAAAATGGCAGCAACAGTTTTTTTTTTTGTATTGGATTTTCGGTTTTTCCGGTTTTTTGCTTAAACCGTGAGAAATTGTTAAAAAAAAAAATTTTGGGACTGGTACTGTTCGCGTGAACAGTGATCAGCAGAGAAAAAAAAAATATTTTTGTTTTTTTTTTTTTTTTGGGCATTATAAAAAGATAATGTTTGTTTGTTATTGTGAAAAGGTTCACAATAATGATACCCGATTATTTTAAAAAGGTTTAAAATAAAATGGATTATGGAAGATTAAAATTGTTGTGGGCAATTAAGGAATTGCCACATAATTTTGATCGTATTTAATGGTGGTTTGGATAATTAATCAACACAATTAATGAATTATGTCTTGTAGTATTAATTTATATAGTTGATGCATTTTATTTTTGTTGAATGAATGAATGAATTTATTTACGTATTTTTGCAATTGGTTGAAAAATGTAATACCTAGTGTGGCCTTAGTTAATCATGTTTTCGTAATGATGGAAACATGGTTTGGATGTAATTATGAGATCTCGAATCTCCTTTTATTTCTTTTAATTATGTTTTTGGAATTAGAATGTAAATAGGTTTATTTTGTAATTTTGAAAATGTAATTTAAGAAGACTAAAGACGGAGATCGGATGCTCACTCCCGCTTCATGGACCAAGATGGAACATCAAGTCAAGCTTCTCGGGTCCATAAGGATGGATTCCAAACTTGTATTTACTGTTCTTTTTGGTAGATAGGCCACACTAGGACCGTTGTAATAGTTTACGTATTTTTCATTCTTTGTTTTTTATTCACATGTTAAATAATTGCATCATATTCCGCCTAAACCAAACCACCTAAAATGCATGAAAAATGATTCATATAGTTTGAATTTTCATCATAGACATACAGATGTCACTCGTTCATAGGGCCATCACCTTAGTCTAAATCATTCACGAAATGCTAGAAATTTGTTCACTTAAAATGAATTAAATTTAAGATGATGGGATCTCCTCTAAAATGAAAATTGAGATTAGTCTTTATAGGAAAAACTACTATGAACCCCTTCTTCGTCGGAAGTCATAATATGACCCCTTCTACGTTGGGTAAGTAGTGAGTGTTGACCTATTTTATCTCAACATTATAGTACGAGTAATATCTCGTGATTATGATGGACTAAAAGATAGAATTTACAGAAATTTATCGACCGAGAATTCTATAGGTAGAATTAGCCAACAGGTTGGCTTATCAATTTACAGAAATTGAGTCTTGGGATCGTTTATATAATTCTTGAGGGAGGTCAATTGTATAAATGCATGGGTCATCGCATTAAAAAGGTTTTGCATTAAGACTTAATTTTGAAACGATGAAACTTATCATATTCATTTTCTTTTTCACAGTTTTCGAATTCGTTATATACAGATATAACTGCTAAATAACAATATGGCTGGCCATACTGATGACCCAATGGCAAGTGCCACGCTCGAACGTGAATCCTGGCTTAAGATGTTTATGGACAACATGAATCAGTCCACGCGACTTAAGAATGATGGGTCCAACTTTGCGGACTGGGAGGCGGCATTACGGAATGCTGCCATTGCTGACGGTAAGCTCAAGTACTTGACTAAGCCACTACCGCCAAACCCAGGGCCCAATGCAAGAGCAAGTGAATCACTTGCTTATAGTGATTTCGTAATGGAGGCGGGTGCGATAAAGAACGTACTCATCTTTTCAATGGAATCCAATTTGCAAAGACGATTCATTGCCCAAGGTGCAAACAAGATTTTCACCACGCTCTCTAACGAGTTCTCGAAAGCTCCGAGGATCGTTAGCTATGAGCATACCTGTCGCTTCTTTGAAGCGAAACTCCAGAAGGGCCAAGCGGTTAGCCCACACATTCTTGACATGATTGAGAATGTCGAGAAACTGGAGGCACTTGGTTGCAAAATCGATGAGAAGATCGTCATAGACCGCGTTCTTCATTCACTTCATGATGGTTTTGCCCTTTTCAGGGCAAATTACTATATGAATGATATAAAGAAGAGTCTTCATCAGCTCCACTCACTCCTTGTACAGACAGAGAGTGATCTGAAATTGAGTGGGAGCTCGAAGCAGGACGTTCTCATGATTAGCAACAAGGGTAGAGGTAAGGGCAAGGCTCAGGCCAACCTAGCTGTAGGGAAGCCGAAGTTCAAAAAGCCAGGGCAAGGCAAGAGTGGGCCTGGTGAGACTAGCGGTAGCTCACAAGGCAAGACAAAGAGCGATGAAGGTAACGTGGAGTGCCACCACTGCCACAAGTTTGGGCATTGGAGGAGGAACTGCCTCGTGTACCGTGAGGACATAAAAGCAGGCCGCGTCTCTCATGTTGGTATGTCTTCTTCTTTTATTCATATGATTGAGATCAAACCATGCAAGTTTCGGAACTTGGGTACTAGATACTGGTTGTGGTTCTCATCTGTGCAATCATTTGCAGGGCCTAAGAAACATCACAACTCTCGCAAGGGGTGATGTGGACCTGCGAGTGGGGAATGGAGCAAGAGTAGCTGCCGTTTCAGTGGGAACATATGTAATCCAACTCCCGAGTGGATTTGAGTTATTTCTGAATAACTGTTACTATGTACCCAGTTTATCTAAGAACATTATTTCAGTCTCCGTACTTGATAAGGACGGATTTTCGTTTGTAATAAAGGATAATAGCTGTATTTTCTCTTTAAACGAAATGATTTATGGTAAAGCAGTTTCCATGAATGGGATTTATGTTTTAGATCAAACCACAGATATAATGCATGTGAGTAGTAAGAAAGCAAAGGTTGGTGACAAAGATTAAACCTATCTATGGCATTGCCGTATGGGACATATAAATGAAAAACGCTTGAAAAAGCTCATTGATAATGAGACTATCTCTCCATTTGACTATGAATCTTTTGGGACGTGTGAATCATGTCTCATAGGCAAAATGACTCGAATTTCCTTCAAAGGTGTTGGAATGCGCGCTGCTGACCTATTAGGACTAATACATACTGATGTGTGTGGACCTATGTCAATCAACGCTAGAGATGGCTATAGGTATTTTATCACTTTCACGGACGATTTGAGTAGATATGGTTATGTCTACTTAATGAAGCATAAAAGTGAGTCCTTTGAACAAGTTCAAGGAATTCCAGAATAAGTTGAAAACCAACTGGATAGAAAGATTAAAGCACTACGTTCAGATCGTGGTGGCGAATATCTTTCGAATGAGTTTGATCAACACCTTAAAGACTGTGGTGTAGTACTACAGTTAACTCCACCTGGAACACCACAATTGAATGGTGTGTCCGAACGGAGAAATCGAACATTGCTTGATATGGTTCGATCCATGATGAGTCACACGGTTGTGCCTGACTCATTATGGGGATATGCTCTATTGTCAGCTGCTCTAATACTTAACCGAAGTCCGTCTAAAGCTGTAGACAAGACTTCATATGAATTATGGAAGGGAACGGTCCCTAACTTGTCCTTTATTCGGGTTTGGGGCTGCGAGGCTTATGTCAAGTGGAGACCTGACGATAAGCTCGGCCCACGATCGGTCAAGACATACTTTATTGGTTATCCAAAAGGGATGTTTTGGTCATTTACTTTACTACTCGCCTCGGAACATCGATTTTGTTTGTCGGCTAGTGCGAAGTTCTTAGAGAAAGAGTTTCTCGAGAACAAGTCAACTAATAGAACCTTCGATCTGTCGGAGATTCAAGAACCAACAACCGAGCAAACGATGGAGGAAGATGTTCCTTCAACTTCTACTACGGTTAATATTCCTCAAGAACCTACGAGGTCGGGTAGAGTCTCCATTCCTCCAGACAGATACATTGTTATGGTCGAGGAGAATGATAGAGATGACATTTTGCTCCTAGAGAGTAACGAACCCGCTACCTATAAAGGTGCCATGAACTGTTCCGACTCTAAGCTATGGCTTGAAGCCATGCAATCGAGACAATGGCTTCTTGTATGAGAATGCGTATGGGTCTGGTTGACTTACCTTATAAGTTTCGCCTCCTTCAGTGCAATGCTTTATAAAATAAGCATTCAGTAAAGACAACCAGATACATATAAGGCACGACTAGTGGCAAAAGGTTTCACTCAAGTGCAAGGATTGCACTATGATGAAATTTTTGCACCCGTAGTTATGCTGCGTTCCATTCGGATAATCTTAGCGATTGCCGCTTTTCATGACTATGAAATTTGGCAAATGGATGTGAAAACCGCCTTCTTAAACGGTTATTTGTAGGAGGAGTTGTACATGGTACAACCCGAAGGTTTCATTGATCCTAAAAATCCTAAGAAGGTATGCAAGCTTAAGCGTTCCATCTATGGACTTAAGCAGGCTTCTCGGAGTTGGAATCATCGTTTCGACCATGTGATAAAAGAGAATGGATTTACTCGATCGGTCGAGGAACCATGCTTATATATCAAGTCGAGTGGGAGCAAGATTGTCTTCCTAATATTGTATGTCGATGACATACTCTTGATTGGGAATGACATACCTCTCTTAACTTTGGTAAAAGTTTGGTTAAAGAACCATTTCCAGATGAAAGATCTGGGCAAGGCACAAAGAATTTTGGGGATCCTTATCTACAGAGATAGATCACGACGGATGTTATCCCTCAGTCAGGAGTCTTATATAGATAAGATTCTTGAGAGGTTCAGCATGACCAACTACAAGAAGGGGAACCTTCCAATGATTTCTGGGATGCAGTTGAGTAAAGCTCAGGCACCAAAGACATCGGAAGAGGTCGAGCGCATGAGTCGGGTTCCTTATGCATCATCTATAGGATCGATCATGTATGCCATGATATCACGCGTCCAACCTTGTCATATGCATTGAGTATGACGATCCGTTTAAAGGCAATCCATGTGAACACCTGATAGTTGTTAGACTAGCTTAAGTACCTACGGAGGACTAAGGATTGGGTATTGACTGATGGAGGTGACACTGTGCTATGCGCAACCGGTTACGCAGATGCTAGCTTCCAAACGGATCGAGATGACTCGAAATCTCAGTCTGGATTCGTGTTTACTCTTAATGGCGCTGCGGTCAGCTGGAAAAGCTCCAAACAAAATGTTATAGCATATTCTACGACTGAGTCCGAGTACTATGCTGCTTCAGAGGCTGCGAAGGAAGCTATATGGATGCGTCAGTTCTTACAGGGACTAACCGTAGTTCCTAGTTCGGATGACCCGATCACCATCTATTGTGA
>JAIUZE010046558.1:0-12279 GCA_022085475.1 Heliosperma pusillum
TTAATGGCGCTGCGGTCAGCTGGAAAAGCTCCAAACAAAATGTTATAGCATATTCTACGACTGAGTCCGAGTACTATGCTGCTTCAGAGGCTGCGAAGGAAGCTATATGGATGCGTCAGTTCTTACAAGGACTAACTTTAGTTCCTAGTTCGGATGACCCGATCACCATCTATTGTGATAATAGTGGTGCCATCTTCCAGGCTAAGGAGCCTAAGTCCAGCAACAAGTCTAGGCATGTACAACGGAAGGCTCACATGATCCGAGATTACGTGGAGCAAAGGGAGATAGTGATAAACAAGATTGCTACGGATGATAACGTCGCAGATCCTCTCACTAAACCATTGAGATATGATAAGCATGAAGGGCACGTTATTTCCATGGGAATCAAACGTGTTCCTGAGTTGTATTAGTTGTTTTTATGGATTAGACACCTGTATCTTTTCATAAAACTATTAATAAAATCATCGTTTTGTTTGATATATTGTTTTTCATGTGGGTTGTACAGACAACATTGAACAGCACAAAGTGAACTGAATTACATTCTACTCCTCCGTTTTTAATGAATGATTTTCCCATTTAGTGAATCTATGTGAGGTATATTTAATACGTGGGACATCATAATGGAACCAAGGAGTATTATTTTTGGTTCGTAATCGCCTACATGAGCTGATAACTCTGGCAATTATTCTGTGCAGTCGATTGATGGTGGGTTCAACGAGCCATAAGTCAAACAGTTGACTGATCGATCACATATGCGAGTTATAATGATACCTCGCAGGACAATTTTTGTGACAACGTTATGGAGTCCTAAATGTTTCAGAACATTAGGTGCCAGGTCGTGGATAGGACGTCCATAGTGTTCCTAGAGTCGATTCTTTTGACTATCGACTGTCTCTTGAGATTAAGGCAGTTTTTGGGTGACTTTGGTTTCTTTATCATGGTCGACTGTAACAGGAGGCTAAGTAGATTTTTACTGGGTCATTTCATACTGCGCTTGTATCTGCAAGATTCGAGTTGAAGAAAATATCCAACCTTTATCAGGTTATGTTATTTCTCAGGGCCACTCGAGGAGCTGTAACTGAAATGCATGGCCATGCTCGAATAAAGATTCGTTTATCAGTTAAGTTACTCTCTAGTCGGGGAAACCACTCTTGATACTGATCACTTGTAAACTACGACCTTTGTGAATACAGACTTTGCAAATTGGTTTACATTGAGTGGGAGAAATTTATTATGGATATGAGAATCGGTTATCGCACATACACTTGTACGGACAAGTGGGAGATTGTTGGAGCCAGTGTCCTCCACAGTTAGTGCAATAACATAAATAAATCTCTGTAGGTTCACAGGGTATACTTTGTATAATAATCAGTTGATTAACGTTTATCAATAACGGTTAACTCGCTAGAAGTTTGACGTTATTGTCATTTTATTATGGCGGTGATCAACTGGTCTCTATAAGTCACACCTATAGGATGTGTCTGAGAGATGTGATTATATGAATAATATAGTCATATTGATGCCTTATACGACTAAAAGGTTAGTCGATGTATTTGACTAAAAGGTTAGTCAAAAATGATGATGATAGACGGATTAAACTGTTAATTTGTAAATTGAATATAAACTGTTATATTTAATTAATGTAAATAATGTTAGCTTAAACGAACTAATCAGTTAATTCGTGATTAAATATAAACCGTTATATTTAATTAAGCAAATGTATTACTCGTAATAATTATTGTAAATGTTTTCAGACATGTATTAATAAATCGACTGCAAAAGGTTGAGTGGACTTATTAATAAGATGACGATATTAGTGACGATAATTATAATAATACAATGGATGTTATTTACTAGGTTTGACCGAAAAATATGAAGCAATAAATGGATATATCTACTCGGTCCAAATGGGTTTGGATAGTATCCTAATTGCAATTTCTTATTTTAGGAAAACCTAGCTAGTATGATTAAGAGAGAATAAAAAGAAAAAAATACCTAGGGTTTTGAGTGGAGTGTGACGGCACAAACACAAAAAGAACTAGGGTGATTTTTCTCTCAATTTTTCTCTCTAGATCTATCATCAAACCTCACATAAAATTAGCGTTAATTTTTGTATAATCGTTCTAGCACGATTAAGGCATATCAAGGAGCATTTTGGGTGCAACTAGTAGGAGATATCATACTTTTGATATTGTTCTTAAGCCAATTTGCAAGGACCAAAGGTTGATTTTTATCTCTTATTTATATCGTTATATTCATATATGACTCGTTATTTCGTATCTTATAATTTTGTTATAATCCTGAAATTTAGAGGTGAAATATACGGATATTTTCCCACAAACATTTCATAAGAATGATATAAGCATGCATTATCCTCATCATAAAGAAACAATATCATCATCATATATAAACTATATCATCATCAAGTATAAACAATATAGTCAACGAGTATACACCATTATTATCAAGTAACCAAGACCTAGGGAAAACTCACCTTGGCAACGATATCATTACTAATGGCTTGCATCTCACCGTTAGTGATCATATAGTCAAAAAGGTAGGGGACACGACTCAGTAGAAGGTACAAGGTATTTAGACATCCGTTTCACATCCAACAAACCATCATGAAATGCAAATACACTCTCACGGTAAATGACAACAACTAGTATATGTACTTTGCAAGATAAGACGATCTAGTCCACGGGATAAACGTTTCCCTGAGCCGTATATGATAAACATTTCGGATACTCAAGACTATAATCCTCCCGATAGGACGACAACAAAACGAAAGTCCTAGTCTAAACCTTGCCAGACTCTCAGGATAAACCCTCCTGGTTCGACATGCGATAAACCTCGCATCCAAGACTCGATCATCCGGCTAAACCCACCCGGAAGCGAGTAACCTCAAATTCGGCTAAACCCACACGAAAGAGGCGGAAAGAGCACAAGCTGTGGGAAATATCGGTATACTTCCCTTTAAATTTTTCGGATTATAATGAAATTATAACTATATGAACTTCTAGTCATAAATGAAATTGCATAATATAAACAAATGATTAAGAAATAACCTTCGGTCCTAGAAAAAGGCCTAAGAACAAATACCAAAGAAGGTATTCTCCTAATCGTTACACCCAAGATGGTTCAAGAAATGCCTTCGTCGTGCTAGAACGAATACCAAAAAATTACTTCTAATTTTGTGTGTATATTGATGATGAATATGAAGATGAATGAGAGACTTAAAATCAGAATTTTCCTTCTCTTTTCACCTTGTGTGTGCCGTGAGATTCATCGAGTAATTAGGGTTTTATTTTTTTTTCTTTTAATCTCACTAGAGCCGTGAGATACAAGAGGAAAGCCAAGAAAAATAAAAACCCTAGTTTCCTTATTTTTCTCAACCTATATTAGGTAGTTAGCATCTTATTTTAACATATACATAATGCAATATGTATTCTAATTATTACTAGTAATGGACCGTCACATAAACCGAGTAATGCCGGACCAATACACTATAATAATATCGTGTAATACATATCCACCAACCTAAATATAACAGTTTACATTTAGTTTAGACCAACATTATATACATTGATTAAATATAACATTTTATATTCAATTACCAGCTAACATTATTTAATCGTTATTAAATAATCGTATCATCATCACATTGACTAACCTTTTAGTCAAATACATCTGTAACAACCCGAAAAGTACCCAATTTTACTAGTAAAAATGTTTTACGAATACTTTTCAGCAAAGTTAAGTTTTAAAATAGAATTTATTGTTTCGAGTCGTATTTGGAAATTCCGAGTTCGTATTTGGAATTTCTGCGAGATTTCATGAGAATCCCGTTTTAAGTCATCTTTGACTTTTCTTTTTCTTTCTGACTTTAGTCGTCTTTGACTTTTCTTGACTTTTGAAGTCTGTCATTGACTTTTCTTGATTTAAGTCCGTCATTTAAACTTTTCTTGACTTTTAAAGTCAATCTTTGACCTTTCTGACTTTTAAGTCGACTTTGACTTTCGTTGACTTTTTCCGACTCACTCGTAAATTGCAAAGGACCGAAAATTTATTTGAAAAATAATAAATTTAATTTATTTTTATTAAGATTTATTTGGATTTATGAAAATTTAATATAATTATTTTGAATTTATTTGGAATTAAAGAATAACTTTTACGGTTTTAACCCGAACGTCATTTAACTATTCCCGAGTCATCTTAAATCCCGAACAAACCCGAAACCCGACTTTGGCATGAGTCACACACCCCATGTCATCTTTTTCCACTCACTTTGGATATTTTAATTAATATGATTAAACTAATAATAATATCTAAGATATTTATAACTTTATCGATCCGTCAACGAAAATTACGCAAATCGTTTACAAAACAGACCCGACTATCACCATACCACACGGCTCCTTTGCCCTCTAATAGGACTAGATATTTTCCTTTCTTTTGATTACAATAACATAATATCTAATTAATATCTAGATATTTCATTAAACTATTATTAAACCTAATAATATCTAATTAATTACCTTAATATAATGATAAAACCCGAGTCAATCCCGTAACAACAATTTCAAAACCCGACTCCATAATCCTTCTATATGTACACGGCTCACACCACACTTACTCACTAACGATCTTTTCATTTTACACTAAATCAACTTAAGATCTAATTAATACTTTCTTAAATCGTTCTTCATCGTTCTCGTCGTTCTTTCCTCGTTCTTGCGTCGTTCGTGGCACAATCGGGCATAAAACCTTCATTCTTATTCCGAATCCATCCGTCCTACTTATATTTCTAGAATCTCCTCTTCGCTCTCCATCTTCAAGTACGGTTTATTTTCAAATTCCGACCAACATCGTTTCAACACTTATAATTAGGAAATCAAGTTTTAAATAATTCTAACAATATTATTCTTTGCAGTTCTTATAGGGGAAGATTTTGAAGACGAGTTTGGTGACTCGTATATATTAGGGGAAGATTAGTAGACGGGTTTTTCTTTACTTCTTATTTTGGTGCTACTTGATTTTTTGCTAGCTAAGGTAACGATTCCGAGTTACTCGACGAATTTAATGTTACATATCTTTTGTCCTTATGTTTTTGTTCATGTTATTGTTATTTATGGTTTTTAGTAGTAACATGATTAGTAGTTATGATTTTTTATGTTGTATGGAATTTTTAATATGTTAGTGTTCTTGACATATTTGGATGATTTAATTATAACCATGATTTTTATATGAATGATGGTTGAATTGGATGTTTAAAATGGATGTTGTTAATAAAAATCATGTTAGAATTAATTTGGAGGGGTGGTTGTTTTGGGCCGTGTAAGGTGGTCACGGGTGGGGCTGGAAAACCGGACCCAAACCAGGCGGTTCAGCCCAGTTCAGGCCGGTCCAGGCCGGTTCAGACCCGGTCTGGATTGGTCCATGATTGGTCCTTGGGTCTTGTGTCGATACTTGATTGTTTGGTTGTTGTTTTGACGGGTTTTAAATATGTTAAGTATGCGGGAAATATTAATAAACGGTTTTTAGTAAAGTCGAATAAAACAGCCAAAACAGCCCAAACCAGGCCCGTGGGCCCAGTCCAAGCCGTGTCAAATTCGGCCCAAGTCAGCCCATGAGTTTCCTCCTTGGTCTTGTGACGGTTTTTGAGTTATTGCCATTTTATCGTGTTTAGTAATATTTAGCAAGTGGGAAATGTTAATAAGTAAAATATTTAATTAAAAAGGTTTTTCATAAAATTATTATTTCTCACATGTTAGAAATTATAATACGAGATCGTAGTTTAAATTTATACCCTTTAAGTCAAGCGGGTTTTTCGTAAGATTTAATAATTCACATGTTAGAAGTTTTAAATAACATGTAATGAATATGTTGAATTTTTATGTCTAAGTCTAATTGGTAAGACTCTGTTTCTAGCCGGTTTGACCAAACGGGTTTGGTCAAACTAAGATCTAGTCAGCCCCGTTTTGACTGATGACCCGTCGCGGGACTCGGGTCGGGGATTTGTCTTCAAGTAAGGTTTTATTTAATTATTGAATTAGCCTTAGTAGATATGAGGCGATATGATATTTAAATATGATTTATATGCAATTAGTCACATGATAGGATGTTTTTCCCGTGACTTTTTGATTGTATGTTATATGTCGTGTTGACTAAGTACCCATAGAGAATTATGAGTATATGGCGTCTTGACCATTCTAATTCTAAATGAGTAGCTTGGACCATGATATAGATAGGCCGTACTATCTTTAACGAGTATATAGTTCATGGCTTGATAGCTTTTGTGTCACGGCCTGGGGGGCTTATCTCCAAGTCGGGGCATGGCTGCCTAAGAGTTCCACTTTGGGAATGGAGCCAGCTTAAGTACTAGCCATCTCTGCTTAGGGGGTCGCCTAGTAGAGTTTCTCCTGTACGGTTATGTCATGGGACGGGGAATGGAATAGCTGTTGTCGCTAGGTCTGATCAGTCTAGGACGAGGATGTTTTCCTACCTTTTGGTATAGCCTCGAGTTACAGAAGTCGACTATTGACGGTTCTAAGAACTTATGCCTGTTTGTAGACGTATTGGTCTTTCATGTTTTGTAACTGATTCTATGAGTTTTTAGAAGGTTGAGATGCAAGCCCGCTAAAAAAAAAAGGAAATTTTTTTTTTTGATAAGTTTGGCTTATCGATTGTTTACTGTTCCACATGATTACGTGTTGATTAGGGTTTGAGTGTATCAGGGCCATGTTACATGGTAACCGCTGAGCCAGCATACCAGCTTCCCTATCTCGAGTTATATTTTATTACCGAATTCACATGATAAGCTTTCATATGCTAGGTTATATGTTAGTTAACTGTTTCATAACATGAAAAGCATATCATATGTGTTAAGGTTCTGTATTTTATATATACATTGCTTTTATGTTTTTCATGTTTCATTAAACTCGACATTTCGTGGCTGGGAGAACTCGGAGTTACTCCCCACTGACTGTGGCTTCCGTGTTTATATTTAATGCGGTCGAACAGGTGGTGTTGCATATTTGGGGTACATGGACGAGCTAGCGAGCGAAGTATTTACCTTGGACCTATAGTCGGTTCATAGTTTGTATATTATTGTACACACTTTTATTTCCGTATTTATACGGGAGATATGTCTCCCGTCTTGTATATTTCTTTTGTAGAATTTTATTTCCGTTTTGTAATGACCTTTTTTATTTTATGACACCTTCGTTTTGTATTATCTTATTTCTTTTATGTATTTAAATAATTTTTTTTCTTTCCGCAAATTTGAGGGTGTCACAGTTGGTATCAGAGCTATTTTGATCCCGACGCACGTTTGTGTACCCTTGTATAAATAACTTGACCTTAATAAAATAATAAACTTGTGAGATAGAATGGTAGGATGGGTAGATTCGGATTTATGTTGTAGTCTATTTGTTTATGCTAATTGTTAGGAGTAACTTAATTTGTTTTGTTTCTTATGAAGACGGTTGGACCGCGTGTAGAAGAGATCGTTGTTAAGTACCAACCAGGTCCTTCCTCATAAAGAAGACAATTGCCAAGGAGGATATGCTTGGGTGGCTAGCCAGATTGCTAGGAGCAATATTACGCCTTATGGTGGAATATGTGTTACCTAGAAGGAGTATCCTTTACCGAAGATTTGAAGATTTATAAGCCTAATTGAAGTGAACCCCTTCTTCATCTTTAAATTCTCTCGTCCTTATAATATTATGCCCTCTTCTTTATATCTAGGTGCTTCTTTCTCTTCCAACCTATTTACCTCTTGGAAATTACTCTTAATAGTTCCTCCATTATACCATTGGTATCCTTACCTCCCTCTTGTAACATTTTTTATGGATGTCATCACCATCGGATTGTGGTATATTATACTTAGTCGGAAGAACTTTGAATCTTGTGGAATATTAGTGTTTGTTAGAATGAACTTGTGATTTGGGAAAATAGTATAGATCTAATTTCACTCTATGGTGGTGAGAGTTGGTATCCTTGAGAAAGGTGTGGTAAGGTATGTTTAATGATTTTAATGCTAGATACTGGTCATGAACGGTGTGTAAATAGTTCATGATATTCGATGGTGTAAGATCGAATGAGTTGGCTATGACTTCTTAACTCATTAGTAATTTAGTCTTTTGGACTTAGAAGTTAGTGTTGGTTTGAAGACCATGCTTATGATATGTCTATTTTGGAGTAAATAAGAAGTTTCGAATATGGTAACTAACCATCCTATTAAGCTAGTTCCGTGTTTAGATAATTATGAGGATTTGAGGATAAACTTAGGATGAAATTCTCCTAGTGGTTTTAGACTATGAAAGCTTAATGTTGCAATATCGTTTAGAGGATCGAAATAATCTTAATAATAGTTGTAGTTGTGGTTAGAAAGTAGAGTGATTTTAATGTTACTTGGGGAATTTGTTGTCGTTAAATGTTGGATCCTAACAGGAATAAATACTTTGTGGAATTAGGATTTGATGACACAACTTGAAGAATATCGACATAAGCGAAAACCGATGTATTAAGAGTTTGGAGGAGATAAATAAATTGATTACGGTCGCATTGCCCTATGTTTGGCAAAAGTTAAGTGAATCGAGTTTTGTGTGACTAATCTCTTTGAGGTTTCGAGATTCAACTTTTGAGATGAGAGGGTTCATTGTAAATAAGTTGGGGTAATGAATTTTTGGAATAAATTGGATTAAAGGATTTCATAGTGAGTCCTTTACTTTGTGGTTGTTAGCGGTCTTGTTTCCTTAATTATAAATATTTTGATGGTGATTTCCAATAATAGTTTCGATGGACCTTAGAAGATTTTTATTGAATTGGAATAATTGGGAGTTGCTACTCGGTGTGGCATGCTTATGAAATATCTTGGTAGGAATCCGATGATTGAAATGTTGAGGATATATTGCACTCCCTTGAGGACTAGTTTACTTGTACAGTTAGTATTGTCGAGTTACTATCGACATTAGAATTTTCATAGAGGGAAGATAGTATTGGGGTTCACCCTTCGTTCTTCTTTATTCTTTCCTTCTTTCTTTCTTCTTTCTATTCGATTTATTCTTTCGAATATTCAGTTCCTTCTATCGAGTATCATTACTCTTAGATATATTACTATAAGCTTTAGTTAGAAATTTTAGGAATAGATAATAGAGTTATTATTCTTACTATGAAGTTTTTGAATTAAAAGCTTTAGACATGTTTTATGATTTCAAGTGTTTTACCGTCAAGGAGTGTTGAGACTCGTTATTGGAGACGTTCGATAACTAGTTTTCTCATTTATTGATGCGAAAATGTATCTTTTAAAGTCTTTGATTTGGGACGTTGATGTTCTTAACAGCTGACGAGAACCTTCCGCCCCAGTGATAAGACCCTGTAATTTTATTACGAATATATTTTTAACAATTTTGAAATAGACCTACATATATGTTACTTTCCTTCCTCTAAGTTTCGAGGACGAAACTTTTAAAAGGAGGGGTGATTGTAACAACCCGAAAAGTACCCGATTTTTCTAGTAAAAAATATTTACTAACACTTTTCAGTAGAACTTAAGTTTTTAAAATAGGAATTTTTGTTCCGAGTCTTATTTTGAAATTCCGCGTTCGTATTTGGAATTTTTGAGTGATTTCATGAAAAGACCGTTTTTAGTCGTCTTTGGCTTTTCTTGACTTTTAAGTCGTCTTTGACTTTTCTGGACTTTTTAAAAGTCGTCATTGACTTTTCTTGACTTTTAAGTCGTCCTAAACTTTTCTTGACTTTTAAGTCATCTTCGACTTTTCTCGACTTTTCAGTCAACTTTGACTTCCGTTGACTTTTTCCCGACTCGCCTCATAAGTTTGAGGACCGAAATTTTATTTAAAAAAATAATATTTTGATTTATTTTTATTTAGATTTATTAAGATTTATCATAATTTAATATAATTATTTTGAATTTATTCGGAATTTAAAGAATAACGTTTACGGTTTTAACCGAACGTCATTTAACTATTCCCGACTCATCGTAACTCCCGTAACAAAATCGAAACTCGACTTTGGCATGAGTCACACGCCCATGTCATCGTTTTCCACTCACTTGAGATATTTTAATTGTTTCGATTAAACTTATACAAATATCTAAGATATTTGTAGCTTTATCGGTCCGTCCGTTTAAATTACGCAAATCGCTCAAAATCAGACCCGATTCCTACCCATTTCACACGCCCCATGTCACCTATTTTTCACTCATGTTAGATCTTTTAATTAATATGATTAAACTAATAATAATATCTAAGCTATTTGTAACTTTATCGGTCTGTCAACTTAAATTCCGCAATCGCTTAAAAACAGACCCGATTTGTGTTCATTTCTCACGTCTCCTTTGTCCTCTCATAGGGCCTGATATTTTCATTTCTTTTCATTAATATAACATAATATCTAGATATTTAATTTAATTAACGTAATATTTAATCAATTACCGTAATATAATTATTTAACGCGAGTTAATTCCGTAACAACAATTTCAAAATCCGACTCCATATTTCCTCTATAATACACGGCTCCCTCACCCAACATAACTCACCAACAACTTTTCATTTTACAATCAATCAAATTAAGATCAAATTAATTGTTCTTCATCGTTCTTCATTCGTTCTTCGCGTTCTTCATCCGTTCTTCATCGTTCTTGAGCAAAACCTTCATAAAACCTTCATTTCTTAATTAAATCCGTCCTAACTTATATTTCTAGGATCTCCTCTTCGCTCCTCATCTTCACGTACGGTTATATTTCAATTCCGTCAAGATCATTTTCAACACTTTAATTATGGAAATTCATATTTTTAGTTCTAATAATGTTTTCTTGTTATTTTCTTATAGGGGAAGATTTTGAAGACGAGTTTGGAGACTCGTATATTTTGGGTGAAGATTAGTAAGAGGGTTTCTTATTATATACTTCTTATTATTATTTTGGTGCTAATTGTTTTGGCTAGCTAAGGTAACAATTCCGTTTTACTCGACGAATAAATGTCACATAGCTTTTAGTTTTGTTATTTATGATTTTGGTTAGTAGCATAGTTTGTAGTTTTGGTTCATGTTATGGCTAAATATGATTTTAGTAGTAACATAGCCTTTAGCTTTTGGTTTCTTTAGTTTGTGGTTCATCTTTAATTTTGGTTCATATTTTTATGATTTATGGATTTTTGGTAGTAATATGATAAGTAGGTTGATTTTTATGTTTTATGGAGTTTTTATGTTGTTTTGTGTTTTGGATGATTTTTCATTAAGATATGAATTTTATGTTGTGTAGGAAGATTTTAATATGATTAGTGTTCTTGAGGAATTTAGATGAATTATTTTTAATCATGATTTTGTATGGATGATTGTTAAAAATGGTTGTTGATGATTAAAACATGTTAGAAATTAAATTGGGTGTTTGGTGTGGGTGAACCGTGGAGGAAGGCTGAGAACCGGACCCAAACCAGGCCGGTTCAGGCCGATTCAGGCCCGGTCCAGGCCGGTCTGGGTTGGACCTTGGTGGGTCCGGGTTTTGGTCTTTGGGTTGTGTCGATGTTTGATTGTTTAATTGTTGTTTTGACGGGTTTTAATTATGTTAAAGCATGCGGGAAATAATTAGAAACGGTTTTTAGTAAAATCGTTAAAAAGGCCAAAACAGGCCCAAATCTGTCCGTGGGGCCCAGTCCAGGCCCGTGTCATGTTGGCCCAAAAATCAGCCCGTGGGTCCCACTTTGGGACTTGTGACGGTTTTTGAGTTATCGTTATTTTATCGCGTTTTGTAATAATTAGCAAGTGAGAAATATTAATAAGTAAAATATTTAATTAAAAAGGTTTTTCATAAAATTACTATTTCCCACATGTTAGAAATTATAATACGAGATGGTAGTTTAAATGATATCCGTTAAGTTAAACGGGTTTTCGTATGATTTTACTAATTCACATGTTAGAAATAGAATGAAATAACATGAAATGAATGTGATATTCTTATGTTCAAGCCTCGAGGGCTAAGACTCTGTTTCTAGCCGGTTTGACCAAACAGGTTTGGTCAAACTAAGATCTAGTCAGCCCCGGTTGACTGATGACCCGTCGCGGGACTCGGGTCGGGGATTTGTCTTCAGGTAAGGTTTTATTTTAATGAATGAATGAATGAGCCTTAGTAGATATGAGGCGCTATGATATTTGAATTTGATTTATATGCAATTAGTCACATGATAGGATGTTTTTCCCGTGACTGTTTAATTATATGGTTGGGTGGTCCGTGTTACTAAGTTATCCCATAGAGAT